>PVIU01004012.1:0-133831 GCA_004026605.1 Ondatra zibethicus
GCTAGTGGCTCTTTCCCCATCATCTCCCCCCTTTGTCTAAACAGGATTAATCCAAACCCAACATAGCTATATACAATTGGAACAGACACCAAATGCAAAATTACAAACAATAAACAATATTAAGCAAGGAATGCATAACAGAAGTTTTAGTAAACATTCTATTTTAAGGAGTCTAAGTATTACATTGAAATTAAGCTTGTCTAGACTGTGAGGAAGGTAACTATCATTATTTAATCTTTAACTCCATCAGAGATCTGAGAAGGGAGACAATATTACTTGAGTGGACAGGAAGTGTAATCGGGAAACTTCCACAATGTGCAACAAATGACAGAGACAACCGACTACCTGGGCAGTCACCCAAAGTCTCATTTGTAGTGTTGAAGCGACCAACTTTGGCTAAGGCCTAAAGTAACTGACATACCATTTTTAAGAGCAAGAAACTTTTTAAAACTATCTTACCCTGTCTTGGCAGGATATGACAGTTTTGTTTTATCCATTTACGGATACTCGGTATCTCTGTCAGTGGTTGAGGTATGGGCATTTCCTTGCCCAGAGGCCAGTTCTGTCAAGAAGAAAGGCTCCAGATGGAGTGTCTCTGGTGCTCAACATTTTTTTGGGAATGGATTGGTGTTACCAGGAGTGAGTGTGTCTCATTGTTGCGAAACTACAAAACTCTAGATTATATTAAAGGCCATTTTTTACAGCTCCTTAAAGAGGTTGAAGATTATCTATCTATATTGAATATAATCTCTATGTATCTAAAGAACCTGATTAGTCTAATCATAAATATAACAAACATAGATGACTACTGATCTATAATTCTCAATACCTATCTAACTTAAAGACTAAGATAATAAACAACTGTGTAATAAATGAGGACGATGACTTTCAAACATAGACAATGTATAAGTATCTTAATCGGCGGTAGTAATGTACATTGCAGTATGGTAAATATATATATGTCAATACATAAACAATGTTTTAAACGGAGGTAGAAGCATATATGTATACAACATTTAATATAATTTAACTTTTATTAATATACAAAAATTTATACCAATATAATTGTCTAAAAGCAGTAACTCACAATCTTTTATCCAAATATCCCTCTAAGCTTATTGTGACCCTAAAACCCACGTTGGGCTCCAGATGATGACAAATTATCAAGTCGACACAAATCAATAACCAAGCTAGCTCAATAGAAACAGGTATTTTTAATAAAAAAAAAAAGGGAAACTCACTCTACCAAAGTCGCGATCTGATCCCTCTGGCGGACACCGCATGGAGAGAGCGCGTACCTGAGTTCTCTCGATTTTTTACCTGGGGTCCCAGTAGCCACACCCCAACTTGATGTGATTGGCTAATGGCTCTTTCCCCATCAATTGTGATGCTGTCAAAATAGTTCAGAAAATGAACAAAAAATATTTAAAAAATATTTCACACAAAGGGAAATCTTCAACTTCAAGCGTTTGGTGTTTAGTTGTAAACTTGGTACTGAAGCATTTGATTGTGATGCTGTCAAAATAGTTCAGAAAATGAACAAAAAATTATTTAAAAAATAGAGAAAAATTTAAAGAAAGAGGAAATTACAATGGTAACAAAAATGAAGATGAGATTCTGTTCAAAGAAGAAGAGGGAAGATGGGCAGGAAGTGGGTTTCATAAATACCTCAAAATTAATTAAACGAGTCTGTTTAAACAGTAGTTGTTTGGAGAATGACATCACCCAGATGAGACAATAGGGAAGCACAATTCTTGTTCCTCCAAATCCAATGTAACAATACTAGTACAAAATACCTTTGAAAAGAACTCATAATTCAACCAAGAAGTATCCAGAAGAGCACAACCCACAGCAACCACCTCCGCCTAGCTAAGAACAATTCCAGTTTGTTGGGTCAGAATCTTCCCGAGGCCAGTTCAGTTTAGCACTGAGCAGATTGTCTAACCCTGTAATTTCCCCTAGAGCAGGGAAGAGAGACCAGGGTGTGTCCTGGAGGCCTGGCTCGTGCCTTTTTAGAGTGCCCTCCTTGAAGTGCAGCTCTGCGTTGCTGCACACTGTGTACTGAGTAACTTGAAGGATTCAGTTGGAGGGGAAACAAGAGGAGGGAAGAATGCTGTGTTGCAGCTTTGCTCCCCAAGGCTGGGGAAAGTGCATGAAAGGAGGTGACCCTCCAGATGGGAAGGATGGATGCCAAAAGCATCTTTTACCCTGGTCTCCTCTTGGGGGCCAGTTTCTAGTCTGCCACATAACGTGCCAAATAGCCAAAATAAATTGCATAATTTACAAGGAGGCAAATATCCACTTACAGCTTGCTCTATCAAACAACATAAAAACAGAGAACTGAAGATCTCCCCAGGATTGAAAGAAGCTATGGAAACTTTTCTCCAATGCCACAGTCTCTCTGATGGGATGGTCTTACATTGCCTCAGATTAAGTACTGCTGGGTAGTGTGTCTATCCAAGTCAAGACACCTCCACAATATTTAGAAGCTATAGCTCTTTCTTTACACGTGAAGATAATAACACAAACATAAAGAGAAATTAAGAATCAAGAAAACATGAAGCAATTGACTCAGAACAAATTTCTAGTAAGCACCCTGCCAGAGAGAGCTAGGTTGCCAGACAATTCAAAATAATCATCTTAAAAATGCCCAGTGAGGTATAAGAACACAGATAAACAAGACAAAGTCAGAAAATATCTTAATGAATAAAAGTTCAAAAACAGAAGACCTAGAAATTATTTTTAAGTCCAAACAAGTTTTGAAGTTGAAGATTAAAATAATTAAAATGATACTTTTCTCAGGATGGTTCCAACCGTAGAAAAAGAAAAAAGAATCACCAAATTTAGGAAAACTTATGAAATTATTCAGTGTTGTAGGAGGCCAATTGTTTGTTCCTGGCTGTTCAGACCCAAAATAATCACATAGAAACTATATCATTTGCAACACTGTTTGGCCAATAGCTTAAACATATTTCTGGCTAACTCACATCTTAAATTAACCTCCATTAATCTGTGAATCACCATGAGGCTGTGGCTTACCGGGTAAAGTTTCAGCATCTGTCTCCTATGGTTCTAAATGGCTTCTCCTGATTCTGCCTTCTTTCTCCAAGCATTTAGTTTAGTTTTCCCCTCCTACCTCTCTTTTGCCATGTGCAGGCCCAAGACAGTTCTTTATTAACCAATGATATTCACAGCATACAGAGGGGAATCTCACATCAATTCAGTGCAAGAAGCAGTAAGAAAAACTAAGGATGAAAAAAAGATGAAAAAGGAAGGAAATAGTAGGACAGCAACAAGAAAACTAATGTGTACCCCCAGAAATTATAGAAGGAGAAAGAGTGTTTAAATGCCCTCTTAAAGGGATGGATATGGCTCAGCTCTTAGTGCTAGCTGTTCTTCCAGAAGATCTGAGTCTGGGTGCCAGCACTCATATCTCCAGCCTCAGGGGACCATGAGCCCCATTCTAATCTCTCAGGCACCTGCACGCACATGTGCATAATACATACAGAGATACACATAGATTTTAAAGAAAAAACTTTAAATACCCTGTTTAAGAAAACAATGCCTTTTGGGCATAGTGGTGCATCAATATAATCTAAGCTCTTGGGTAACTCAAGCAGGAGAATTATGAGTTCAAAGCCAGAATGGATAAAAATAGGGAGACCCTGTCTCCAGCAATCAAAACAAAGCAAAAGTGAAGAGATAGAAAAGGAAAAAGGAAGGGAAAGAAAAAGCCTTGTAGTAGAGTCCTTGCAGGCCCAGGGTAAGTAAGGGGGTAGATTAAGAAGCTAGAGAGAAAAATAAACTCCCAAAGGTTATATGCCTGTTGTCCATCAAAAACGTAGAAATAAAGACTTTCCTAGACAAACAAAAAATGCATAAAGCAGCCATTGCTACTGAATCTGCCACAATACAAAGGTTATAGGAAACCTTTATAAATGAAATGAAAGAGCAATAATTAGCATTACATAAACATACAAATCATAATGCTATTAAATATAAAGAACTGTATACTAATGCTATTGTGTTGGTGCCAAATCATATAAAACATTACTATAAAGTTTAAATGGTAAGGAAATTTATAGTACCTGTAAGTCCAAGTTTTAAATACTGTAGCCATGACAACAATGATATGGTGTATGCAGTAGTGGGTACTGACGGTACAGAGATTTTGCATGCCAGCCTCATTGCAAACAAAAATTAGTGACTGTAGGAGAAAGAGAAGACAGAAAGAGAAGGAATCTTAGCACATTACTATAAAACCATATGATTATGAAAAACATGAAAAAGGAAGAAAGAAACAAAATATTCAGAAAACAAGAAATGACAACTCACATATCAATAATTCTTTTCTATACGTATGTGAGTGTGTGTGTATGTGTGTGTGTGTGTGTGAGAGAGAGAGAGAGAGAAAGAGAGAGAGAGAATTAAATTCCCAAATCAAAAGAATTGCTAATTGGATAGTAAAACAATATTTAACAATATGCCGTATGTAAGAGGTTTTACCTTAATAATACATACTGGTCAAAAGGGAAGGATTTGGGGAAAAATACATGAGAAAAACAAATATCAGAAGAAGGAAAGCAAGAAGATAATAACTATGCAAACAGAGCTTTAATGCATTACTTTCAAAATCGGTAAGTCATTAAGCAGAGAATCAACATGAAAATAGTAGACCTGAATAAAATTTCACCCCGAAGTTGTAAAATACACATTTTTACCAAATCAATATAAAACATCCTCCAAGACAGATCATCTGTCAAAAAATCGTCTCAACAAATTAAGAAAATTGAAATCATAAGCACAATTCTTTTCCAACCACAATAATATAAAATGGAAATCAATAGGCATTTGGGAAAGTGCACAAATATGTGGAAATTCAATTATATACTGCAGAAAAAAAACACTGGAGAAAAAAGATAAATCAAAGGGGAAATAAAAAATAACTTTGAATCCATGTAAAGGGAATCTCCATGGAAACCAAAAATTAAGGGCATGGAAGAAATAATTCCAATGTGTATAGTGTTAAGCACCTATGAACAAACAAACAAGAAACAGACTTTGACTAACCAACCTAACTTTACTACTAAGAAAGTATAGGAAGAATAAATTAAGCCCAAAGTCAACATGAGGAAGGAAAAGATATCAAAACATAGATAAAATATATAGAAAACACAAGACAGTTATTTTTTAAAGTAAAATTTACAAACCTTCATTAGAAAACAGAAAAATCATGTATGATAGTGAAGAAGTACCAGCTGATATCACAACAGTACAAGAGACAAACATAAAGAGGCACCAAAAACAGTCTATCTGTAAATAAATGATTAAAAACATAGCATCTGAAAGGTGAATTAATGGAAAATTTAAACATATCAATAACAAATAAAGATACCGAATCAGGAATCAAAACTCCCCCAACAAGGCAAATCTCAGGACAGATGACTAATGATGGGTTTTATCAAACACTAAACAGTGGCTTCTACTCCTAAACTTTTCCAGAGTCATAAGCCAAGGGATCACCTCCAAATGCATTTTAAGAGGCCAGTATCACTTTGAAGCCAAAGCCAGTCAAGGTCATTGTAAGTAAACTACAGACAAATATCCCAGATGAGTACACATGCAAAAGCCATCAGTAAGGCACTAGCATTCTGAACTTATGGCACCTCTCGGGGAGTATGCTCCATGACGAAATGGACTCAGTCGTGGCAGGAGGAGGTTTTAAAGTGTTCAAATGAAACTGTAGTACATTTGTTCAGCGCCAAAGGACGAAGCTCATATGGTCATCTCAATATATGAAGGAAAGCTCTTGACAAAACTTCGATTCCCTTTTCATCAAGTTCTCAACAATTAGGTATAGGGAAAGCATAAATGGATAAAGTCCACAGCTAACATCACTGTCAACAATGGAATACTGAGAGCTTTTCCTCCAAGTTCAGGTATTGGACAAGACGGCTCACTCTCACCAGCTCTGTTCAACACAGCATCAGAAATCCTAGCCAGAGAAATAAAGGAATCCAGATTGTAGAGAGAGAAGTACAGTGCCTCTCACAAGGCCCCACCATGAGCTTAGAAAACCCTAAAATCTCCACTAAAAATGCTTGAACCTATAAATGAATGTCACTCACTAGAAATTACAAGATATAAAAAGTAGCATAAAAATCAGTTTCATGTATATATACTAACAACAAATTGTCTGAAGGAGAAATTAAATAAAAGCTTATACAAAATATAATACTTAGAAATAAATTTTGTTGAAGAAATGGAGGAGTTATACATTGCAAACTCTCAAACATTGATGAAGGAAACTGATTAGGGACAGGAAAATGAAAACATACTGTTCATTTACTGAATAATTCGTATTTGTGAAAACTATCAATGCTATCTGTGTTTGCTGAGCTTCTGTAATAATACTTGAGATTGTCAACTCTAGAGAACAGGTTTATAATGGCTCCTGATGTTGAGAGTTTCATTCTCTGCCCAGGCATCACTGTTCGTTGGGCCTGCAGGTAGGCAATACCTCATGACAAAAGCACATTGCAGGCTAAAGCTTCCACCCAATGTCTGAAAAGTTGGAGATAAGAGGCCAAAGTTCACAGTCTCCTGTGACACCATCAATAACATGCAACCTCCTACTAGTCACTCTTTAAAGTTTCCACCACCTTTCAGTAACTTCAAGTTCTCTACCAAGATTTGAGCATATGGACTTTGGAGGACATTGAGTACATGGGTCTCTGGAGAACTTGTCAGATTGAAACTCCAGCCTCGCTGAAGACTTAATGCAAAGTCTATCAAAATCCTTATGACATTTGAACAAAATGGAAAAGAAATTCTAAAATCCACATATGTTCTAACTGCATTTCTGTTGCTGTGATGTAATACCATGATAGAAGGCAACTTGGAGGAAGAAGGTTTTACTTGGCTTGCTATTCCAGGTGACAGTCCCATAGAGTAGAGAAGTCAGAAAGGCATGAGCATGCGTCACCTCACGGTTAAGGACAGGGAGAAATAAATGCATGCCTGAAACACTTATTTATCCTCAGTCTCATTTCTTCGTTGCAAAGGGCATGGTGCCAACTTAAGTAAGCCATGTCTGCCCACATCAGTTAACACATACAGTCTTCTAAAGACACACCCACAGACCACCTGGATTTGAGCAAGTTCTCATTGAGACTCTTTGCTCAGGTGACTCTGGGTTGCATCAAGTTGATAATGCTAACTATCATACTATGGAGCTACAGAAGACGCTAAATAGACAAAGCAGTCTTAAACAAAAAGAAGAAATTTGTAGGCATCAACTTCTAGATTGAGGAGTATGTTTTATAGACTCTTATGTATAAAATTAAATATGTAAAACTAAACATAAAAATTCACCCAACAACGTAGTCAAGTACAATCAAGACTTAAAATAAATGAAACAGAATGAAAAGCTCAAGAAAACTTGTATACATTTAGTGTCAATTGATCTTCTATAAACATTGGAACACACATGGCAAAAAGGATAATTTCCTCAATAAATGATGCTGGGAAAACTGAATATATACACACTGAAGAGAGAAATCAGGCATCTATCATGCAGAATTTATTTTAAAATCAACCCAAAATAGATTCTATATAAATATCAGTCCTCAAGCTACTTGCTAAACTATTAGGAGAAACATAAGAGGACCTTCTTAGCAACAGCCTGGGAAACAATAGAAACACAGGCATTCAAAGGTACAATTGATCGAGGAAAATGTACAAAAAACAAGACTCTTCACAACAAGTAGAACAATCAACAGAGCCAAGAAACAAACCAGAGAGCAGGAAACAATATTGAAAGCAATACTTCTGACAAGAGATTAACATCTAAGAAATACAAGGTTCCTGAACAGTTGAGCAGCAAGAAACAAGAATCTTGATTAAAACATTATCAAGTCATCTGCACAGACATTTCTCAGTGAAGATATATGAATGGCCTACGGGTGTATGAAAAGGTGTTCAACATCTCTAATTATCAGACGATGCAAATTAAAGCAGCCAGAGAAAGCAGTGCCTCACATCATAGAATGACTACCATGGAGGGAAGAAATATGATTTTACATATGGTTTTACAAGAATCTGAGAAAGATAAAAACAGACATTGTAGACATTTGATGGCAATTGGTAGCTGTGTGAGCTACCAATTCTACTTATGCATTATTTCTAAAGGAACTGAAGTCACAGTCGGAGAGATGGGCCTCCACTCCTTTGTTTACTATAGCGTTTTTCACAGTAGTCAAGGTTCAGACATGTGTGATGAAACATTATTCTGTCGTGAAAAAAAAAAAACCCTGTAATTTAGGAAAACATGAATGAAGCCAAACAACACAAAAATAACTAGATTAGCTAGACACAGAAAGAAAAAGGCCACATGAATTAACCTTAAATATTAAACAACACAAAAATAACTAGATTAGCTAGACACAGAAAGAAAAAGGCCACATGAAGTAACCTTAAATATTAAACAACACAAAAATAACTAGATTAGCTAGACACAGAAAGAAAAAGGCCACATGAATTAACCTTAAATATGAAATTTTAAAAGTCAAATCATAGAACCACAAAGTATAGTGGTGGTTTCTAGGGATTCATGGATGAGGAAAAGAGAAAGAATACGCGAAGCACACACAGTTTCAGATACGTGAGATGAGCAAGTTGTGAGAGCCTACAGATGCACTGAATGGCACTGTGCTCCGTAAGACTGACTCTGAAATTTGTGAGGAAAGCTGGCCTTTCAGTTTCACCACACACATGCACATGCACACAAAACAGCTATTTGAGCTTAGAGATGTGTTACTGGCTAGATTTTGCTAGGCACATCATAATGTAGACATATATCAAGGCATCACACTGTATTGTATATATTATATAAGAGTTTTACTTGTCAATTACACCTCAAGAAAATCAGAAAGAGAAATCAAGGCTGTGTTTCTTTAAGTTAGAAGTTGGTTAATCATCTTTTAGAAAGGAAGAAAAGGAACTTTTTCAATTCATTAGAAAACTAATCTTTGTTGCATAAATATAAACGTCTTTTTTGTTTTTCAAAATCTTGGTTTTTTCCTACATTTATTTTCAACAAATGTACAGCTTTTAAGGATCCAATGCTAGATGGTACCTATAGCATTGTCTGCATTTGTATTCTCTTGAATTCTCACTCAAAAAGGTTTGTAGCCATGGCTACATTTCCAAAGATATTCCAATCTTTCTGTCGTGCCTCCTTGTGAACACCATGCAGAATTTGTCCACTATTTATCTTTGTATGAAGATAAACATGAGACTCTTAGTGCATTCCGGAAGCAGCTGTGCCGAGCTGTGGAAGACGGTAGTGAGGAGAGAACAATGTTAGTAAACAGAAACAGACAGATGGAGAAGAGGGATGAGAAACTAGAATTCATTCAAACAAAACATACTGGAATAAATGAGGAGAAATGGTTGCTCTTGCTAACTCAGTAAGTGTTTCATCTGGAAAAGCATACTTGCATACCTAGCTTGTATTTGTTATGAAAATTGCCTCCTTTATTTTATCTATTTATTTTCTTGTACACTTCAGTTCTTTAAAAAAAATTTAAATGAGTAGATAGATAAAGTAGATAATATTTTAAATGTCAGATATAAATACTGATACCCCCAAATACAAAGTGTCACATTCCTATTTTACAGGTTGGCTATTATCTTTGAATAAGAACTGAAAACATTGTGAATCATGAGTACTTCTACATTTCTTAAATATTAATAAACAAATAACATGAAACAACTATCATTAAAATTGTGAAGTGACTAGAAGAGTAGATTTTGTGGGTTTAAATTAAATTCATTTAAAAGGAAATAAGAATAAACCTACAGAAACTGGTTCACCAATAGTCATCACATTGAAGAGAGCACGCTGGAACAAATAACTCTAAACTGAATGACTCATCTATTCCCAGTAAAGCTACATAAAGTCTTCTACTGTGTTTATCAACCATACAGAGCACTTATCTCAACCTGTGGGTCGCGACCCCCGGGGTCACATATCAGACATTAAGACTCATAACACTACCAAAGTTACAGTTATGAGTCAGCAATGAAAATAGTTTTATGGCTGGGGATCACCTTAACATGAGAATCTGTATTAAGGGGCCACAGCATTAGGAAGGTTGAGAACCACTGTTTTAGAGTAATATCTGGTTTGGGGATGGTGGGCTACTTGTCCCTCCTGGCCAGGGCTTAAAAATATCACAGCACGTGTGAAGTGAGCCATTTTGCAAACATCAAAAGAGAAGTGAGACAGATTCATGCACTTCTTAGAAGACAGGTGAAACTGAGCCATCATCCTTTTCGACTGTTGGGTGTAATAGTAAAGATACTAACTGAAATTTTTGTCTTGTGGCATAATTTTACAAGTGTTGTACAATTGTGCTCTGTTACCTATAGATTTTATTTCATTCAGTATTTGTAACATAATGGTTTGTAATGATAAAACCTAATTCATTAGTCAGAAAATGTTGCACCAAGGTATCTGAAAAGTGTCCGGGAACACAAATGAAGGTGTGGTTGATCATTTGGGGGAGATGCAGAAAAGTCTTTGACAGGTGAGTAAGCATGAGAAAGAAATCCATGGGTATAGAGATAAAAGTTAAAAACAAAAGAAAAAGAGAAGATGTTTATATTGTCCCATCCTGCGGAGTTCTAATCCAACTCCCTGTGAGGATGTGCAAGGATTTTAATGGAGGTAATGTGGAAATAGCAATGCCTTTGTCATATTGTATTTATGATATTTAACAAACCTGAGTAAAGTATCAGGCAAGACCGTACTTGCCAAAGCACACAGGTTGTCAAGATCAGAACCAGACTCAAGAGCCAGGTGCATGCTTTTAATCCCAGCACTCAGGAGGCAGAGAGGCCAGCCTGGTCTCCAGAATGAGTTCCAGGAACCTTGTATTGAAAAAAAATTGAAACAAATAAACAAACAAAAGACTGACTTGTCAGTTTAATATCAATTAGTATATTAATATCTGTCTTCTGAACAAATCTGATTCTAAGATGACTATGTACTGATCAGCTGAAGGTAAAATATGTGTACCAAAATTGAGAAGGGGCTGCTTCTATCAGAAAAAAAGACTGGAAAATTTATGGAGGAAAAAAGCTAGAAGTATTTAAATATGACAGTTGAAATTTGAATAATGAAACAGTGTAGACATGCAGTTTAGAATGACTCAACAATATTTGGAGTAAAATAAGAGAAGTCTGGGCTGTGGGATCAGTTAAACCTCATTTCTAATCAGGCATTGATCATCTAGGGTAAATTTCTTTACTTGTGTGACTCTTGTGTCTTAGTTTCTGTGTGGTACTCATAGATAATAACATTTTCATTGTGCTTCTCGATGATGGGACACAGGCTCAGTTAACTGGGAGAATACAAATGGTTATCAATGAGTTAGGAAGTTGTTTCTTGATTTTTCTTTTACGTTTTGAGATTATATTATTCACCTTGCCCTTTCTTGCCTTTAAATACTCCTCACTTGCTTTCACAGTCATAGCCTTTTTCCCATTCATTGTCATTGTGTGTGTCCCTAAATATACGAATACAACCAGCTCAGTCTGCCTGCAGAATGTTACTTGTACTCACATGGTTTCCAGGGCTGACCATGTGGTACTGGATAACCAGTTTGTGTTTTCTTCCCCGAGGAGACCCAGAAGGAGACCATTACTGAAAACCCTAAGCGACCAAAATGCAGTTGTTGAGCCACATCCCAACGGAGCGCACTACCCCTGTGCCTAGAGGAAGGGCAGGAGAGATTGTAAGCTACAGAGGGTCAGTCTCCTAGTAATCTCAGGAGCGACACCCACAGTCTCACCCATAGGACTGCCTAGGCATGAGCTGAGCAAGGGCAAAAATAATAGACACGCTAATGTGGATGGGGTTGAGGGAGCCAAGAAGGGCCCCTCCCTACATGAAGAGCTACAGGCAACCGTGGAATGCTGAGAACAGAGCATTTCTTAGCAAGGTCTGCACTGATAACAAATCCACGCGTGATTAGTATGAACAAGACCCCTTTGCCATCTCAGCACTAGTTACTTTTGCGTAATTATACATTGTCTGAAAAGTGATGAGAACTAGTTTTTGTTTTATTGTTTCTAAAAACTCCTTTTGTCTTCTTTAAAAACAAGGCATGCTTATGAAGAAGTTATGTCCGACTAATTTGAATTGTCAAAGCTGCTCCCTGGTTCTATTGTATAAAGTAATAGGGAACATCTTAGTGTTGCTTTTGTTTTTTTTTTTTTTTTTGTTGTTGTTGTTTGTTTGTTTGTTGTTTTATTTTCCCTTCTCCCCGTTTGAGTGTAGAAATGCCTCATTTAATAACAGACTCCTTGAAAGTTGCCTTTTCTCCCCAGCCTTGAGTGGACCCAGTCTTGGGTGAAACTCATGAGTCTGGGAGTAGCTGTCTCACCTGTCTCTACAATACACTGTTCACGCGACTGTGACTTTCATGGGTACTTATTCGTCGTTTGATGAATTCGGGGTGGGGGAGGTACAATAATTTTGAACTTCTTTCATCAATAAATGAAAACAGTATCATACCTTTTGAAAAGTACCAAATGGATTGAGTTCCTAATTAAAAAGAAAATGACTTTTCTCTGTTAGTCATTTTCTTAAATGCTTAATGTAGATTTGCAGCTCCCTGTGTGATGTTCCCAGACCCCAGCTGAGGAGCTGGCAGAAGGACTTCTCAGAGGAGTAATGTCAGAGGAAAAAGCCCATAGAGGATTGCTACTCTGTTTCAGGTGGTGACATTAAAGGCCTCTTTTATTAAGAAGTTGGGAGTATGTGGCCTTCCAGTCACATTATATACACTGAGCATCTTGTGCTTTTGCATGTGTGTTTATATGTGTACTTGTGTGTGTGTTTACATATATGAAAAAAGAGATCATACGTTTGAATAAATGAAAAGGGGTGTATAGGAGAGTGCTGAAGGGAGGAAAGAGAATGTAGTCATGACTGGGATTGTAATCTCAAAAATAAAAGAAAATAATTAAAGCAGTAAGGAATGTATGGGAGATACTTAGCAACATGGGGACAAGTCAAGGCTATCTGCTTTTTTCTGCAGTATATATGAGGAACCCTTGGGCAACTGGAGGAAGCTTTCTCATTTAATAAAAATCAAGGCAAGAGTCAAAACTCTTCAAACATGTTAATAGGGATTTTATTAGATTATTTTGTTTTCAGGTCCTATTTTTTTTAAGTGTTTGCGTAATCTCCATTTCCCACAGTCCTGATCCTTGTAGATTCATTAGTGCTGAAACAATGCTTTCTTTTGTCTCAATTCTTTGTATCTGCATTCCTTTTCTGTTAAACCAAAACCTTCATGAATGGGGGAAAGATAAAAGCCTACTCTGGGTAACTTTACATACCCTGGAAAAATAATTCTTCTTTTCCCTTAACCTCCCTTCAAGGGCTTTTGGTTGGGATTTGGCTGTCCTCGCAATTCTTACAAGAGGTCTGTAGGAGTTGATAATGTTTGGCAAGGCTAAACATAGTTGGCTCCCCATAGTTGGTGTGGGCCTCGGGTTGTGGCTTTAGGCAAAGCCATCCATGGAGTTTCCCCATGGTTCATCTTCCTTGTGGAAGGCAGACACTGGACTTTGCGGGGAAAGCTAGGTAATTAGAAACAGCTGCATTCCCTTCCGAGCGATAAGACTAAACCTTCTAAAGTTCAGTGAGATGACATGGCTCCTCAGGGAGTCTCCAGCTGTCTGTCATAGGCAGCAAACAAATGTCCTGAGCATCGGCACAGGCAGGAAAGGCATGTACCGAATATTAGGGAGACTGGATTATATGCTGGCCGATGGTAAAAAGTGGTTTTGCGCGAGGATAAGTTTATCTTCAGGTATTGAGACCTGGGGTATTCACACATTGTGAAATACCAGTGAAGTTTTATGTGAGAAAAGTTTGTGATAAAACCATGTTCCAGAATGTCTGCTTTGATAAATTGGAACTCTCATTCCTAATGTTTTCTAATGGCCATTTCGTGAGCAAGAGGAAAACCGCAAAAGCTTAATTAAACTAGTAGAATATTCTCCAGGTGCAATGGAAAAAAAAACCTTTTATTTAAAAAGAAATTTCTATTGTTTCAAGAATTTTATTATTTCATTTTATCAATTAAGCTTATGATCTATGCACTTGGTTCTGGTCAAGCTAAGAAGCAAACACAAGAAAAGAGCTAGCCTTGGGGTGCACTCTTAGCTAGTGTGACATTTAACAGGAACTGTCCTTCAATTCCTGTTCTGAACTAAGGTTGCAAGGCCAATTTTTATTGTTCCTTCATAAATGCTGATATTTCTTTTCAATTTAACTTAATGTTTAAATTTGTGTGTGTGTGTTTTCATGTACATTAATGTGCCTGTAGGTACAAGAATAGGTTTTTAGAGCCTCTGGAGCTGGAATGGCAGATAGTTGTGAACCAAAAACATGCTGGGAAATGAACTCCATTCCTCTGCAGGAGCTACAAGTATTCCTAACTGCTGAGCCATTGCTCCAGCTCCCTGGATGATGGTTTTTTAATTTAAAAAAAAATAATCTGTAATTCTAAGGCCTTGTATACACATACCCAGCAATAATATTCTCAGGGATTGAAGAAAATCTGACAATGATTTTACTGTAACTTTCTCTGGCCAAGAAGGGTGTGAGCAATGCATTGAGCCCTCCCCAGGGAGCTCTGGAAGCTTGAGGACTTCCTCCCAAACCTGGTTGCTACACAGGAGCCATCCTTCTTCGTGGCAGTGGGTGTGTTCCGGAAGTGTGCCAGCTTGATTTTATCTTAAGACTTACAGGCTAATGCAAAGTGATTTCCAACTTCACTCAGAGAATGCCAAGTAACTTGTTCTTCAGTGTCTGAATTTCTGCAGTCTTATCAATTCTTCTTCTGGTCTCCCCACTATTCAAAAGATTCATTAAGTGAGAAAATGCGGAGTGAATTGTGGCATTGCGGTTAATACCACATCCATCCAATGATAGCTTGATTTCAGGTAGTAGATAAACCTCCAGGTTACATTTATCAGAGAGGTGAGAGTAAGCATGACATCAAAGTCAGCAATACATCATTCATGTATTTACTGAGAGCCTGGCCCCATGAAGTTTAGGTTGATAAGTTCTGAAAATTCTCTGGCCTTGTTGTAGCCTTGGCTTTTGTAGAATATGCAGGCAATTATTTTATATCTCACTTTTCCCCCAAGTTTGCAAGTAAGAAACCTCTGATTCATTATTCAAACATCTATAGTATTGATCATGAATCAGAAGTCAGGTTCTTCCCACTTGACTGTAGCCAGGTATTTCCTGCTACGTAATTACTTCTAATTAATTGTATTGTGTTTGGTCTTCATAAAACGTTAGTGAATATCTGGGACCTCACATCCTAGTGATAAAAAAAACTCATTATTTTCCAAGAGATTTGCTAATGAATTTATTTAGCTTCTGGCCTAGATACTAAATTAAAATTTGCAATGTGGTTATAAGATCAACTTTAATAGTAAATTTATATAGTTAACTAAACTAAACAGATATTAGAAATCAATATATTTTATAATGTCCAAATAATCTCAAGGGTCCTAGTGTCCCAGGATACATTTAAACTCTAAATCTGATAGGAAGTGAATACCTTTTGATTCTCAATTATACATTCAGAGATGTTTGATTGTGCCTTTCTTTAAAACAACATATAACTTGATAGCTGCATCTAAATTCAACATGTAAGGAATGTTTCACAAAAACTAAATATGCCTTTTATTCTCTGTCTCCTTGGCCTAATTGATTAGAACACCAAAGTTTTCATTTAAATTTCACCTCAGAATTGACATTTACTTTACAAAAGTCATCAACTTCAGTTTTACACAGAGAGTTTACTGTCAGCATGGACTACTTCACTCAAAACTCTGTTATAAGATGTGCACCCTGCTGTCCAGTTTTCACTGTAGATTACTAATAGGGTCGATTTTAAAATTTGGGGATATGAGAGTGGCTCAGGAGATAAAGTGCATGCTACACAAACATCTCCAGCACATACCTCTACAGCCAGACTGGAGAACTGGAGACAGGAAGATTCCTGGGCCAAGCTAGCCATCCAGTGTAGCAAAACTGGTGCATTCCAGGTTCAGTTAGAGACCCTGCCTAGCCAAACAAAATGGAGAATTATTGAGGAAGATGCATACATTGTCCTCTGGTCTAGCTGAATGCAAGCACAAACACTAAAATCCTTTTTAATATATAATTTAATAAGTACTCATTAACACAGTTTTTCCTTTATCAAACTTGCTATCTTCTTTTGAGGTAAATATTTCAATGAATCTATTTAAAGCATTTATTTACAGATAAGTTGTAGTCATTTGAGTAAAGCAGAACATAAATGATCCATCACTTTCTACGTGGTTCCTTTTAGATTTGAGTTGTTCACTTTTTCACCTTTCTGGGCTTGGGTTTTTATTTGTTTCCCTTTCTAATCTTATTTTAGCCATGTACTCTTCTCATTGTGCTTGTTTAAACCCACACTTGAAGACTCCTTGCCAACATAAATACACATCAGTTTCCTAAATATGTTTATATTAAATATGTAGGTGAGAGCATTGATTAAAAGAGAAAAATCAAGACATTTTTTTTGTTAAGCTGTATTACTAATGCAAGGTTTTGATCGATTTGGAGCCTGTTATCTCTTCCAAATGGAGTTTCCTTATGTGATTTCTTCTACTTATTTGTCTGTATGCTAAAGGAAATTTAAATTGAATGTGTTCATCATCAAAATTGATGTCAGGCTTAGGTTATTAGGAAAAATCTGGCTGCAATAAAATTCCGGTCAACTCCATATATTTCATGGTGACTTTCATGTCATACTAAAGTACATCACATGGACCTCTGAAACCATAGCACATACCAGAGAAAATAAAATGGAATTGCTTCTGTCAGGTTCAGAACAATGCTCTAAGGCGCACTTGTGGAGAAGGAAAAATGTGTAACACACAAAGAAGAGGAACTTGTTTTACATTTGAAATATCTGTGTCTGTTTACTTCCTTTTTAACATAGTATAACAAAAGATGCCTCTGTCATTGATTTTATAACATATTAGAACTTAATTTCAGAAGCAAAATTTGAAATTGCTGTTAGAGTGTGTACACACACACACACTCACATACACATGGCCTATAAATGATGCTGACTTTACACTTATAGAATACATAGTATCTACTTTAGAAGGTTTTCATTCTATTTTCTAAGATGAATATTTACAAAGTACTCAATTATTTTTTAAATGAACATTCAATTCATTGAGATGGTTGCATATTCTTTGGACTTTTCAGTCTCATAGACAAAAGTAATCAAGATATGATTATTAAGATATAGTACCTAAACAAACCTAAGTACAGGAAAATACACAAAGGAAACATAAAATAGTGTTTCATCGTCTTAAGGTAGCTTCATTGGAAAAGAATGGCATTTAAAGACTATTAGGTGTCAGCTATTCACCACACCCCTGCCTTCCATGTTATACCAAAAGGACAGACAAGGGAGGTGTAGACAAAGTGAAAAAGGTAAAATTTCAGCCCTGTACTCCTGAGATACCAGACATGCGGCTCAAGTCCAAGCATCAACAGTAATCTGGAGTCATGAACTCACAGTCTTTGTCCCAACAAGAAAAAAAAAAGCCTCAGATCAACCTCCAGCCTCTTCTCAGCAGCACAGGCTCAAATGATATCATAGGAGCAATACTGTTCCAGCCAATGGGAGCAACTCTTAACTGGCCCTCCTGGAACATGAGCTCAATCTCAGGATCCTGAAAGGTTCCTTCATTTCCTGGTGGATACATAGGCAGAAGTGAAGAAGAGGGTAAGCAAGCCCATATCTGGAGAAGGTAGTGTCTGGGGTAAAGAAGTATTTGCCTAGTCTGGTCTCACCCAAAGGGCACCGCCGAAGAGTCAACCTGCACCATGTACCACTTGGAGGGTATTAAGAAAAGCACTTCAAAGGCTCTCCAAATATTCTCTAAAGATATGCATTCTCTCTTGGTCTAAGGACACTATTGCCCTAAGGGAAAGGCTGAAGGGGGTTTTGAAAGTGAGGGTTCAGGTAGGAAATAGGAAGCCTTGATGGTGAACTAGAAGGAAAAGTTAAGAAATACAAGAGAGTGATTCCAAAGAAAAAAAGTAGGAAACAAAAATATTCAACATGGAGCCCGCAAAGGGGCCAGCCAACTTCTCAAAGGCATCACAGATGCTCCAGACTTACTCATGGGTCCAGCTTCCACTAAAGTGCTGGAATGTACTATGGAACCTGTAGGCTAAGATCACCCAGATTCTATCAGCTAGGATTCTGGCTGAGAAATAAGATCCCTTCTTTAAATGTGAAGTGTCTGTGTATGGAGAGGCCCACCATGGTTGTCCATTTGGAGGGACTGGCAGAGGCTGAGAACAGAGGTTCCCAACCCTGGCAGAGGCAGGGTGGTTACAGAATAAGTTTCCCTAATTTGGCATTTGTGTCTCTTTTTATATATTTTTAATTACTTTATTTTGAATTTAATTGTTTTAAACTCATTAGAAAAGCACGAGTTTTGGTAAATGTAGACAGTCACGGGAATGCCACTATAGTCACTCTCTAGAGCCAATTCATTACCTGCTGGGATGCACCTTTTTCCTCTCTGCAGCCAATCCTCAACTCCTACCCTGAAAATATTGATTTACTGATTAATATTGTGGTGTGTGTTTTTCTTGAATCTCATTGTAAATGGAGCTAAGCAGTATGGAGTCTTTGGGGGCTTCTTTCAGTGTGATTAATACTTTTGAGATCTCTCAATGCTGGAGTGTCTAATGGCAATTTATTCTTTCTGATTGCTGAGTAGAAATCCATTGTACACACACATCATAGTCTGTTTACTAATTCGCTGGTTAATAAACATTCAAATTATCCACAGTTTATGATGAACACTAACAAATTGAAAATACACAGAAGTCTTTGTGTGGGCATGCATTTTCATTATTCTTGGACAAATATCTAACAGTAGGATTATTGGATATAAGCCCTTGTTTAATATTAAAAGAAGCTACCCAACTGCTTTCCAAAGATTCTAGAACATTTTTTATCCCGACATCAATATATGAATATTTGTTTCTCATCGGTATGGTAAGTCATTTTAAGTTTAGCCATTCTACTTTGTGTGTGTGTGTGTGTGTGTGTGTGTGTGCATGTGTGTGTGCGTGTGCATGTGTGTGTGTGTAAAAGGGCAAGATATTTCTTAGCCTCAGCCTTAGTATGATTGACAATTTGGTCCAGACCATGTGTGTGTTAACATTGTAGGATGCTTATAAGAATCTCTGTCTTCCAACCACTAGGTGTTCATGGTAATGGTGCAGATATTGCTAGAAATCTTTACAAGATAGACACGACCCTATGGAGAACCATGAATGAATGGCATTGATTTAGCATCTGTTTTCCTGATGATGAGTGGCAGCTTGCACCTTCAAGTGAGCTTAGATGCAGACCCTTCGAATTGTTTTGGCCTCACTTATATTTATATCCTTCAATGAGTTTGACAGCTTACTTAACTTTTAAAGCAGAATCACCTACAATATTCCGTCCACACTTTACAGTCTGTAGGATATGTGGTAGTATAGCCCTTTTCATCCCTGATCTGAATGGTCTGTGCTATTTCTCCCTCATGCTTGCTAAATGTAACTAGAACTTTTAACAGGCTTATTGATATTCCCAGAGAAGAACCTTTGGGTTTCACATAATTTTCTCTACTGTTTTCTGTCCTTAGTTTTACAGATTATTGTATTTCATTTTTATTGTTTCATCTCTGTTTTATATTATATATTTGATTTGTGATCATTTAACTTTTTTCCAATGTTAGTGTTTATTATAACTCCTCTAAGCATTGCAGTGGTTTCTTGTTGCAGATCTTTATATATTTATTTTTATTTTCTTCATGTCAAATATTTATAAATGTCATTTTAGTTTTTTGCTTTGACCCATGGGTCATTTGAAATATTTTAGAATTTTTGATCCTAGCCACTTATAATCCTAGGTTGATAATTATTTCTACTTTTCCTATAAGGACTCTGAAGCTCTCTCTATTTTCTTATAGCTACGTTATTGTTTTTAAAGATTTTCCTTTTACTATGGTTTTCCACAGTTGTATATATTTGTGTCTTGGTGGTGTTTGTTTTGTTTTGTTTATTTAGAATACATTTTATACTTCAATTTTATTGAGCTTTTTTACAATTATGCTTTTAGCTTTCACTAACTTAGAATAAAATAAATATTTCTTATTTCCAACATGGGTTTTTGCAAAGGTTTTCCCACTCCTTCTCAGTTCCACCCTTCCACTTGTTCTAGGACACCCATTTCATGCCTTAGCTCACTCTGCTTCTAGGACACCCATTGCACATGCATCAGCTCACTCCGGTTCCAGGACACCCATTGCACATGGGTCAACTCAATGAAGTTCCTCTACTTTTGTAATTGTTTCTGTTGCTATGCATTTGTGTTCACTGAGATTTTTCTTTCTGTAATGCCTAATGTATGATTAATTCAACAAATACCCATTTTGCTTCAGGTGCTGTTTTTCATCTTTCAAGTTTCATTTGATCTTTGCAGTCTGCCAAGCTTTCTCCTTAAGGTGTGCACGTTTTTAAGTGTATTAATGAAATAGACTCAAGTGACAAGGCACTAAGAATAGCAGGTATATGCTAAACAGCCAGCATGTATCTCATGGTATCCAGTAATTAGTGTTTTCTTCCAGGTATAGATAGCATTTCCCTTCTTTGTGCACTGTATTTACTGAATTCATTATATATTTTACATCATTCTTGCTCAATAATGAATCTTCTTAAAGAATGCTACACTTTTTCCTAAAATGCAGTTAACTAATTGTGAACTAAGTTCCTCTGAAAACTTTTATAATGCGGTGTTGGGAGAGTCCAAAACAGCCTTGAATATAGGCCAAGCTTGCTCCTGTTCCTCTCCCCAACAGCCTAGGTATTACAAGGTCTTTAAAAATGGCTGGTGGGAACCTGAGCTATTACTCACCCTGTTCAAGTATCTATAAGTCTTCCTTTGAACAGTGCATTTCAGAGAATCACAAGTGAAAAGAAAATATGGTTTATTGGGTTGCATAAGTGGCAGGATATAAACTGTAAAAGACACTAGACGCCAAGAAAACTGTAGTGTTACAATCTGATTGAAGAGTACAGATAGAAGTATTAATTATGAAGAAGGTGATTGATTGAATGCACAGGAATAAAATCTGGAGCAAAGTAATTTATCCCATTTATTCAAGAAAAAAATCAAGAAAGACAGAGGTCAAATAAGACTTTGATGAAGTAATCTAGAAATTAGTCAATAGGAAAAGCATAGAGCCATATGAAGAGGGGAAAGTGGAAGGAAGAAATGTGATGACAGGCTGGCTAGGATGATATTGGAGTGAGATGGAAGATATAAGATGACTCCAGGATTCCTAAGCAGGAGATTACAAAAGTAATGGAGAGAAAACCAAGCTGAATTTTAGAACCAATATTTTAAAAAGTTGGACTTGAATTTTATGACGGAGGCAGCACATCCGATATGACATAAACAGCACATCCAATATGACGGAGACAGCACATCCAATATGACGGAGACAGCACATCCGATATGACAGAGATAGCAGATCAAATATGATGGAGACAGCACATCCAATATGATGGAAACAGTACATCCAATATGATGGAGACAGCACATCCAATATGACAGAGACAGCACATCCAATATGACGGAGACAGCACATCCAATATGACGGAGACAGCACATCCAATATGACTGACTGACACAGCACATCCAATGTGACGGAGACAGCACATCCTAGTGTCTTCACTGGAAGATAACAACTCTTTCACAGATAACAAAACTGGGCAGAGGACATGAATCCAGAGGAAACACATGCCCAGTAAGTCTTGAGTTTCTTTGCCTTTCAAATGCCATCCTCATGTCTATCTAAGGTGAATAAAGGAAAGACACACAATGGCATTTTCTGCTTTCCATTTTATATGTCTTTTGGTTTCTAGATTTAGAAAGGAATGAGAAATATCATAATAATGCAAGGGAGGCGATTCTTCTGTGCAGTTCCTAATGCAAGCACTGAAGCCTCACAGAAATGTTGTGCTTGAGGGAACTCCAGCCCATATTCTTTACCAGAGCCTTGGCTAGCCTTCAGATAAACAATCTCCAAATAGTTCACCAGTCACCCCAGCCGTTGCCAGGCTAAGGCTTTCATTTCCTCTCCGTGGCACTTTTCCCGAAGTATCTGAGCCTTTTGTGTTTTGAGGAAAGTTTTCATAAAGCAGAAGTACGCCCTCAAAGCCACACCAGATTGTTACTGTGTTCATTTTATAGAGCTGCCAGCTGCCAGCTCTGGCTCTCTAGTCTTGACTCTCTACAGTTTGCTCAAGTAGAAAACTATTTAATGATACTGCTCAAAATTAATCATAAGATGAAGACATAAAAGGACATTGGAGGGCATGTGAGAAACCACCTACTGCTCTGCTGTGCAGATGTAAACATTGCTGGACTGAAATGAAGCAATAACCTTTCCAGTTATTGGCCCAGAACCGGAACAAATTTCTTAACATTCTACTCACTGCTACTTGCAGCGCCGTTAGCTCAGCTCCTTTGTGAGCATTTCAAAATCCTCTTAAGACAGTTTGATGCCAATCAAGCATGGTTTTGCTGGTTTCTTTACCTTGTCAGTATCTTATGCTATCTTGGATTTCTATTACATCCACGATGCAGCTGTACCCTGGTTAAACTCCAATTGGCCAACCAAGATTCAGTTGATTTCACAACACACTGAAAACAAGCATTTTGCTTATATCTTTTTTTGTTGCTACATGCCTTGACTATGATCATGAGATAAACTTCTAGTTTCCATGGCTACAAATAACAACAAAGAGAATTTTTCCCTAACATCAACTGATGGAGACAAGTTAACAAATAAATCCATCCCGATTTATAGCTATATAGAACTATTACTTATAAACTCGATAATTGTTTTTAAATTACAAATGTTTCAAATGATATTTTAATTCCAGTGTTTATAAGCTGGCTACTAGAAAAACATATTGTATTTTTCTAGAAAAAGTGTGTAATATATATATATATATATATATACATATATATATATAGAGAGAGAGAGAGAGATGTAAAAACTAGCATCATATATATGTTTCTATATTCTGGTGTGTATGTATATATGTATGTGGGAAATCTTTTAAAAATGATGACTATCTTTTATTTGTAATAGTGATTTATGTATTATTTTTGTTTTGTTACATTTTCATTTATTGTCATTATCATTATTATTGTGTGTGCTTGAGTGTGGAGTGTGAATAAATGGATGGTAGGATATGTGTGAGGGGAGTTGGAGGACAACTTGCAGGTGCCAGCTCGTTCCACTATGTGGGTCATAGGAATTGAATTCAAATCATCAGACTTGGCAGCAAGGGCCTTTACCCGCTGAGCCATAATACCAGTCCTTTATAATATTTTGGATGATGTAATATTTGTTGCCAATAACAACCTTTCTTCAACTCCAATGATAAAATGCTGCAGACCCAGGCTCAGACACAGTGTGCACAATACCAGCCCCAGTGGATAAAGACAGAAGTGGGGGCTGGTACTTGCAGTGAGGTTGGACTCCTCAGTGGCAGAGGCTGTGTCAGAAAGTTTGAGTTCAGTGAACTAACTTTCTGTTTCTCTTTTCAAGTTTTTATGAAAACAGTTTAACTTTGCATACTAATAGAGCTCACAATGTTATATAAATATGTATATTTAGGAAGCACTGTCATATCCATCAACCCTTCTACCCACTACCAATACCTATCCTAGCCCCTGATGTGCGATGCCTCTCTGTATGCTGTGAATATGTTTTGTTACCATTGGTTAATAAAGAAGCTTATTTGGCCAAGAGCCAGGGAGAATAGAGCCAGGAGGTGGGAACACCAACCAGAGATGGAGGGAGAAAGAAGGCAGAGAGAGACACCAGGAGCCATGGGGAAGAAATATGTGAGGGAACAAGCCATGAGCTCTGTGGCAAAATATAGAATAATAGAAATTGGTTAATTTAAGTTGTACGAGCTCGTTAATATTAAGCCTGAGTTAATAGGCTAAACATTTTATAATTAATATTAAGCCTCAGAGTGATTATTCGGGAGTGGGCAAGTAGGAGAGAAACCTTCAATTACAAGCCTCTAGTAATCACTGTTCTATTTTCAGTATGACTTTTTTTTACCTTACACATAGAAGAACATGTGACATTTATCTTTCTGTGTAGAGTTTATTTCATTAACATGATGTTCCCTGGTTGTTTCAGGGTTTGTTCTTGTTGATGACTACATACTACACTCTGTTTATGTACCATGTTTTGTTTGTGTTGTGTTGAGGGGCTATTAGACCGATTCCCTTCCTTTGTTCTTGTTAACAGGACCCCAGTTCATTTTTTCTGAATGCATACCCAGGAGTTGGCCAACTGGGTCACATGGAAGTCCTACTTTTTACTTTTCAAGGATTGCCATGCTGTCAGGAAGAGCTACCCACAAGTTCTGTAGGTTGTAACAGGAACTGAAAAGTTCAGAACTAATAGGAGCCCTTTCTTTGGTGACCAGAGTAATGAGAGAGGCACCCACAGAGCAGCATGTTGGACTCTTAGCTCTAATGTTACACATAAAAGCCAGCAGCTGTCTGTATTTTCCAGTTTGGTACTGAACCTACGACACTGAGAACTTGGGTAAATTTTCTTGTTACTATTTCAGTAAACACACATTTAGTTCTTAATAGTGGTTGTAAAGCAGGCTACAAGTTGAGCAAATTACAAAACTGAATATTCCTACTTAGAATGGTTTCCAGATCCCACAATTCAGGTTATAATCCAATGCATTATATCAGTATTTTAGCCTCCATATGGTTTAATAAGCATGTTGAATTACCATGCAACCCTTTAATTCATCTTATTGGACAAACGTGGTACACGGAGTTCAAGAATGTAGCCTCTGGTCACAATCATGTCTACAGCAGAAACACAGTCATCTGCACATTATAATTCCAGTTGGTGGAATTTTCTATTATAGTTTCAGGCTATTTTAATGTTTTCTATTTTCAACTTTAGTATGAGATCCTCAGGTAACACTGAATTATCCATTACTTGAACTTAAATTGCTCTTTTTCTTTCCAAGCTACGTAAGAATCTGTTTTTCTTCTAAGTCCATGACTCACAGATTCAATATGTTTGGATCATTTTCTAATGAGGTGAACATCATTTTCTCTTGTTTTAGTCCAAATTTATCTGCTTCACATAGAATCAGAAGACTGAATTCATTCAAGTAAGGCTTCCTATGTGTGTGTCTGTTAATTCCAGTTTTACATTAAGTAGGACTGCCATCAGGATCATCATTCATGTCAAATCAAAAGGCGCTGTCATTGTTCTTGTCAGAACCCAAGTGTGTGAGGAATCAAATTTTGATACATACCTTAAATAATTTGCACTGGCAAGGTTTGGGTAAGCCCTCATACATGAGGGTCTGCAGGGTTACCTTATATAGCTCTACGGCATACTTCTCAAAAATAATATAAGTTTATAAAAACTCACATCTCATTTTAATCATTTGCAAATATTTGGACTGATTAAACCTCCTTTGTGCAAATTACTTTCCCACCGAAGTTGCATCTACCGTTCCTGTGTCCGCCTTCAATTTAAGAGACAGGGCAAGTGGTCCTAGTTTAAAATTCTTATTAACAAAAAGAAATAATGGAGTTTGGGCAACAGCCATCCGGCTGACATGCGGCTGGGCTTTCAGCTTGTTATTCTGCATGTGAGTCACCTTCCTGCCTTTCAACGAAGATGTGTTAGATCCTATTCAAGATGGAAGTTTTTCTTGACTAAATCAATCCAAGCATTGAAGCCAAAGGCAAACAAAGCATAGGGATGGCGTAATGTAGGGCATGGGCCAGACTATAGTGTCAGCATACTTAGTCTCCTTCCCATATCACAGAAGGGTTTTAATTCCTTGGAGGATGCCTGCTTCAGATACCCACCATTGATTCACCTTGGGCCTACTAGACTATCCCATATGGATATTCACTCACCTGACTTTAACTCCCTTTCTCCAATTCTGTGTCTTCCATTGAGCCCCTTTATATGTGTTGTCCTTCAGCCATGCACCTTTTACTACAAAGTAATGGTGGCTCAGCCTCCAGTTTCTTTTGATTATTCAAGCAGGAAGTCTGTGAAGAAGTGCTGCCTGTATTATTTGACACGGGCAAGAACCAGTCCAATTATTTAATTTTCTTGTCCCTCTCTCCCGTCCTTCCTTTGTCTGTTTTTATTTGTTTACTTGTTTGTTTTGTTTTAGTTTTTCAGTGTTGGAAAGTAAAGCCAGACCTTGTAAATGCTCGGCAATTAGTTCACTACTTACCTGTGCCTCAGCCC
Organism: Ondatra zibethicus; assembly: GCA_004026605.1. Classification (NCBI taxonomy): domain Eukaryota; kingdom Metazoa; phylum Chordata; class Mammalia; order Rodentia; family Cricetidae; genus Ondatra; species Ondatra zibethicus. Next base: position 26,500 of record PVIU01004012.1, read on the forward strand.
TTCTATTTATTTACTTTATATTTTGAGACAAAGTCTTACCATAAGATCAAGCTGGCACTGAACGTATGTAGCCTAGGTGGGTCTTGAACTTTTGTATCTCCCTGCCGGCATCTCCAGAGTGTTGAGATTACAGGCCTGCTCCACCATGCCTAGCTCCACTTATCACATTTTTAATCCCTAAAAGGCTTAAGGGGAACAGTTAAGCATGTCCTCTCACGCGGATTTGCCTTATGTTTTCATTTTCCATGATAAATGAGACACAAGTCCCTCCCTTAAGAACCATGTTAGTCTGAATAAAGCAAGACTAAGGCAATGATAAGATGATTAGGAGATGCAGTGTGATAGGTATGCCCAGGTTGTGTCCATATATAGAGAAGAGCATGGGACTGCTGTGGAGATAGGCCAAGCTAATTGCTATAAAGAATGGATAGACACTTCCAGGCAACAGAAGACAGAGGCAGAAGGAGCAGCATGAAGAACAACATAAATCTGAAAAATGGCATGGTTCATCAGAGAGAAATTATTGGCAGTTTGGTTGCTAGAGCATAAATTTTAAAGTTGGAACGTGAAGGCATGAAAGGCCAAGCAAGCCAAGTGAGGAAGCCTGCAATGCATACTATAGGTGGTAGTGAGTCATTGAAATAGACTTGTACCAAAGAGTAACATGACTGAATCTATGCATGAGAAACTTCCCTGGAGGCTGTGTGCAAGCCAGGCTGAAGAGGTAGAAGTCAGGAGGCAAGGAGACAAATAAACACGCTGTTGCCAGGGCCTGGGTGAGGGCAGCACTGGAGACAAGATGATAAAGGGCCTTACAGAGGGGTAAGTTGGTGAGCAAGCAGAGGTGGGGTGAGTGGGGGGGGGGAATCGGGCTGTAAATCTAAGACTAATGTTCCTCAATAAACAGAACTGTCATTAAAGATGAGATGGTAAACTCAGGTAGCTGTATCAGAGGAAGACGAAGGGCTTGATTTGGGGACATGTTTAGTTTGAAATGTCCATGGAATGTGCAGAGCACAGTAGGTTACAGTAGGTAGGTGCATACGTCTGGGTTTCTGAGCTGTTTGGCAGAGAAAAATGGATGTGGAATTTATTTGTATTGAACGAAAAATGGCAAGTCTTCCGTGGAGCCCTGTGCACCATCAGCCATTCTTGCTGCTGCAGCTGCCTGGCTCACTGGTTTTGGAGAATGGTTGTTATTGTTTCCTCTATATGTGAATTCTGTATATTTTTCTAAGATGTACAGTTGAGAGAAATGCTTAAATTTCTACTTGCAAATTAAAATACATAAAGGTGAGGAAACATGTATTTAAGCAACGGTATAGTTTATTTTTATTATAACTAAAAAAAATCACAAGTTTGATTTTAAATATTACTCTTAAAGGTCGAGCCATGCAGGCTAAGAGAGGGCTCACAAGGTAAGCATACTTGGTCTAAAAGCATAAACTGAATTCTCACCTGAATTGAGTGCTCCAGCACCCACAGATGAAGTCAGATATGGCTACACACACTTGTACTCAAGCACTAAAGAGGTAGAGACAAGTAGATCTTGAAAGTTCATGGGCCACCCAACCTAGCCAAAATGGCAAAATTTGAGGTCACTGAGACATTGTATTTCAAGGCAATAAGGCTTGAAGACATGGTGAAAGATATCCTTCACTGGCCTTCACAAACACAGACATATGTGTGCACATTCACATGAATGTAACACATGTGCGCACACGCACAAACATACACAGAGAGAAAGAGAGAGAGAGAACACAACTCATTACTTACAGATAGAGTTCGCATCAATTCTGAATGCATAAAATAAAAACGTAAGGGATGTTGAAGTACCTCCAATTTATACTTTAAGATTTTCATATAAACTTACAAAGCATTTGAAATTCAGACAGATACATCAAGACATGAGAAAACAAGTTTCTGTTTTATTCAGTTAAAAAGAAACATGCCTTATGGATTTAAATTAATGCTTCCAGACTAATACATACACCCATGTGTTCCATAGTACTCTGCACATTAGATCTTTCAAACTGAACATGCTCAAAGCCACATCCTTGGCCTTCCTCTGAGATTCTAGCTCCTAATTTTTCTGTGTAGTTAATTATGTTTCTGTTTATTGAGAGATATGAGTGTTTGAAGAAACCATGGTAACTATAGGGGAATACAAAGAATTAAAATGAAATATTAACTGAGTCATGAGGTCAAAACTTGATATCTTAAAGTGTTAAAAGCACTAAAATTTTCAAAGCATAAAATATAAATGGGAATTGTTTCACGAATATCTTAAGGTATTATAAATATAAGCATCAACTTCAGGCATATATAGAATTTGTACAAGCATATGAACATAAGCATATGTATGGATACATATGTATCTATACATATATGTGAATTTATATTCACTTCTATGTCTATAAGACAGGAAGCTGGCTCCTGGGTGAAATTGTGTTCAGCAGGATAGTGCCATTAGATCAAATGTGTATTCTGTGGTCAGGGTCAGCTTTCTTTATAAAGGTAAAGATAATTTACTCAAACTTTAAAACATCTGTGATTGGATAATTTCCTCCAAGGGGACAAACTACTAGCTCAGGGAGGACTTCTCCTTTACTACAGGTTTTGCCTTCAAAGGGTTTCTTCAAACAACCATAGTGGCATGCCAATTGATGTTGTCATTTGTCAATTCTTGTTCAGGTGACTATATTGCTGAGGTTTTGTGGGTACAGCTTCCTCATCATAGACAGAAGGCATTGTCTCAGCAGATACCCTCGGCCTTTGGATCTCTCACTCTTCTGTCCCTGTCTTCCATGATGACTCCTAAGCCCTAAGTGCAGGAGTTGTGCTGCACATTTATCAATTGGGAAGAGTACTCCATGGTCAGTTGTTCTTTGCACTTTGACCAGTTGTGGCTTACTGTAATGGTCTCCATCCACTAAGGAAGAAAAAGAATGAAATAGATCCATATCTATTGCCATGCACAAAACTCAAGTCCAACTGGATAAAAGACCTCAACATAAAACCAATCACAGTGAACCTCATAGAAGAGAAAGTGGGAGGTACACTTGAACACATTGGCACAGGAGACCACTTCCTAAATATAACCCAGTAGTATAGACACTAAGAGCAACAATTAATAAATGAGACCTCTTCAAACTGAGAAGCTTCTGTAAAGTAAAGGACACGGTCAACAAGAAAAAAACAGCAGCCTACAGAATGGGAAAAGACCTTCACCAACCCCATATCCGATAGAGGACTGATCTCCAAAATATACAAAGAACTCGAGAAATTTGACATCAAAATAACAAATAATCCAATAAAAATAATGGAACATAGACCTAAACAGAGAACTCTCAACAGAGGAATCTAAAATGGCTGAAAGACACCTAAGGAAATGCTCAATATCCTTAGCCATCAGAGAAATGCAAATCAAAACAACTCTGAGATTCCATCTTATATCTGTCAGAATGGTCAAGATCAAAAACACTGATGACAGCTTATGCTGGAGTAGTTGTGGGGTAAAGGGAACATTCCTCCATTGCTGGTAAGAGGGAAAACTTGTACAGCCACTGTGGATTTCAGTATGGCAATTTCTCAGAAAATTAAGAAACAACCTTCCTCAGATCCACCAATACTACTTATGGGTATATACCCAAAGGATGCTCAATCATACTACAAGGACATCTGCTCAACTATGTTCATAGTAGCATTATTTGTAATAGTCAGAACCTAAAAACAATTTAGATGCCCCTCAACCAAAGAATGGATGAAGAAAATGTGATACATTTACACCGTAGAGTGCTGCTCAGCATTAAAATTTAATGATCTCTTGAAACTTGCAGGCAAATGGATGGATCTAGAAAAACCATATTGAGTGAGGTAACCCAGACACAGAAAAACAAATATAATATGTACTCAATCATAAGTGGCTTTTAGACATAAAGAAAAGTAAAACCAGCCTACAGTCTACAACCCCAGAGAACCTAGACAACAAAGATGAACCTAAGAGAGACATACATGAATCTACATAGAAAGGTGAAAAAGACAAGATCTCCTTAGTAATCTGGGAGCACGGGGGTCATGGGAGAGGGTAGAAGTGGAGATGGAGGGGAGCAATGAAAATGTATAGTGCAATAAAACCAATAAAAAAGAAACTTCATATTCACAAGTAGAACAGCATTGCAGAGCCTAGGAAGGAATGCTCGAACAAATGTATATATACTAGGAAAAGCTCAAGAGAAATATGAGTCTGGGTGTGGGTATTGGGTGAGAGTGGGTTAAATATGCAGCCTTCAAGGTTTGAGGATTAGTGTGCTAAGCTGCTGTGTCCAGACTATATAATATCTGATGTATTTATATTGTGTCTAAACATGTGTATAGATATAGGCGATATTGAAGAGCTAAAGTCTGTAAGACTTGACAAGGGACAGGATTGAGGATGAAAGTAAATGCCCAAGGATGAATTCTATTTCTAACTTGGATGACATGGTAGATGGTAGTACCATTTGATCATGACTCATATCCATCAAATTATATGTTGAAACACAATAAGACATTGCTCCTTACACTTTAATTGTCTTGATTTTTTTTTAAAAAAAGGGAAAAATTGGTTATCTGTTGCAAAGGAAAAGTCTTAATGCCACTGTTTAATAGTGAAGCGGTTCCAAAATGACATGAAGGAGGCCAGAGTCTTGTGTATATATGAAATGTTGAATGTTTGGTTCTGCAAATGAAGAGAGCCTTCGGGAGGAGATAGGCTAGTTTTCAAAGACCAATTCGACTGACAGTTTTAACTTCGCTGGATATTTTTCCTCCCTGAGTCTTACTGTATAACCAATGTGCTGCAGAATACAGCTGCTTCCAGTTTAATTCTGGTTTAGACTGAACCAGTATATATTTCATTGGTTCATCTCCGTGTAATTCAAACAGATGGGATATTTTTCAAAGATAATTTTCCATATCTTGCACATAAGTGCAAAACTGTCCAATGAAAAGTAAAGACTGTGTAGCTTTTAGCTTTTCTTTTTGCCTATGGTTGTTTTTCTTACATATTGATTCTCATGACTCCAACCTCTGTTGTTTTATTGTCATTTTGTTATTTATCCCAGATTGCATTATAATTACAACTCACGTTCTTGATTCCCAAGCCTTAGTACAAACTGAGGCCAGATTCCTTTCAATATTCAAAATAAATGCCAAACATCCAGTCGATCCCAGCATCCCATGCATCCTAAAATGTTTGCTTCCTCTACAACATGCCTCCTTCAGACCCGCCAAAACCTTCTACTATGTCTAATATCTTAGATATCTATTGCTGAGTGACTCAATTAGTTACAAAAGATGACATCCACCAATCATGTCACAGTTCTGTATGTCAGAGGCCCTTACCTGGTGTGACTGGGGTTTCCGTTCAATGTTTCCAAAGTCTAACGTGTCAGCAGATCTTTCTTCCCTTCCAGATTCCCAGAGGAAGAATCACCTCACCAGATCACTTAGACCGTGGGCAGAATCATGTTCCTTCCAGTTAATAGAGCGGCTGAAGTCCTATGGTCTTTATGTCTTAAAGCCTTCAACAGCCTACATTTTAAATCCTGCTTTTGTTTACACTGCCCTGGCGGTTGTCTTGTCATGTTTATAAGCAGCTCATGTGATTATACTGTAGCCTTCATTTCCTCATTCTTGCCTTGCATTTGACAATGGGATCTTGAGAATTTTCATTCTTTCTTGTCCCCGCTATTCTCATGTTGGGTGTCCTATAAAGCAGTTACTGCAGTGTACTGACACATGTTAAATGTTGGTATCCCCCAATGTCTGTTTAGCAGTATTGTTCTATACTATAGCTTCAGAAAATCGCTCCTTCAACGAAAACAGAGTTGTAGAAAAGTGTTCCCACTCACTTCCTTAGCTGGTAGTAGTACCATTGCCATCTAACACATCAAAGCCAGGAGTCTGAACACTATCTGCAATACTTCTTCACAGCAACCTCCCACTTCTGTCCTCAATACCCATAAAAGTAGACTTTTCTCCAACACTATAACATAGAATGTGCCCACAAATCTAGGCTGAGCTACTAAAGCAGTTTCTAAACTGGCCAATCTCCTGTCTTCTAAGATCATGGAACTTTAGATCCGCCCTCTAGCCACTACTGAGACGGTCATTCTCAAGTATGTACCTAATTGATTTTCTCTCCTGCATACAACCCCTCAGGGTCCCCATTGCCTGTAGGGTAGACTGTACAGTTGAAACCTGCTGTGCAGATTTACATCCAGTCACTTTCTTGTGCACTTGCTTCCATTTTTCTACCCCATCGATACCAAGTCATTAGCCACTCTATCCTTCATGATTTCATTCAGTTGTTTAACAGATACCCTGCACCTTATCTGCTTGAAAAAGTATGTCTTCCATCCCTACGCCCATCACTTCCCCAGGCTGAGTCTTCCTGCTCAGTTATCACCCAACACTTGTCCATCTAGGAAGCTAAGCCCTTCTCTTCCTTCAGTCTGGATAAGATCTCTCCCATCTTCCTAATGAACTCCAAGGGCACTTTTATTCTATACTCCTATTAGTGAATTCATAAGCCTGCGACCACATCATATTTGGTTACAAACACCTAAAACTAAGTCTAAAGTGTAACGCATGCCCTCTCCATTGACATTAATTAGCAAAATTAAAAGAATGAATGAGTGAATGAATGAGTGCAACTTCTCTGCCACTTCTCTAGCTCTGCATCATTCTCTAAGCTGTGTGGCCTGGATAGCAGATTTCTCTTGTTCTGCAGGAGAAACAGGGTGGAGGGAAGACTTAAAACCATGAAACCTCCCAGAAGTCCTATTTGGTTGAGTGGGCTCTGCTTACTGACGGCATGCTGTAGCGCCTTTAAAACAGGTTTTCCTGATTCAGTGGACCAAAAAAACTGTGCAGTTTTGAAATGGCTGCTTCCTGGGCCATGCAGCCAGCACAAACTCTGGCTCTTTCAGGAGGGTGAGCACTTGAATGGGGTTTTTGTGCAGTGCACTGCAAGTTACTTGGTGGCAGCATGGGCCAACTGATTACCAAAGTTGAGGTGATGTGATGAGTTTGGCGTCCACCTGGCAGTCTCAGAGGCAGTGAAGGGACTTCTGCCATGTTGGACTGGGCAGAGCAAGCAGGCACAGCCATGTTTGCCCTAGCAATCTGCCACTTAGGATTTAAAGAAGTGCTTCGCATTTTAAGAAGCCTTCCTGGTCAGAAAATAATTACAAATACACAATAAAGACAGACTCAAACAGATATAGACCTCTAAATGGGTCACAGTGTTAGATAAATGAACATGGGCTTGGGAGAGAGAAAAAAAGAGTAAAGAGACAGTAAATGTAATAGAAAAGAGTACAGACAGTCATAGATCAAAGAAGAAAAGATAATAAAATAAACATTAAATTTGTAAAAAAAAGTAATAGAGTAAGAAAAATAAGTCACATAAAGATGAAATATACACAGAGAATTTGGATTATGTATATTACTGTTTTCTTTAAATTTTTGACTGTGAAAGAGATAAGTACAGAGAGACATTTCATTGTATGCATTGCTAAATTAAATCAACATAAAAGTATCTTGACTTCAGAATTTGAGTCTAAGGATATGTTGCTTTGGAAAAAAGGTTCTGTTTTTGTTTCCATAGAAGATGAGAACCTGTGGATTAATTCCATACTAATGTGGTTTGATGGACCAAGACACCCAGAAAGGTTGCCATGAGCACTCCCCAAAATACTTCGCCTAACAAAAAGCAGGAAGCAATTTGAAGAGAACTACACACAAATTCCCTAAATGATTGTTTATAAATGATTATTTATATTTAAAGGGAGATATGCTATAAAGATTTGCATTGGTATGGATCTTGCTTTATTGATACAAATTTAAGATCAATTTTGTTATATGTATGTTTCTGCTCTTGATTAAAGTATTGTGTTTGTGCAGCTCATTTAAAACTATAATGTATAATTAAGAAATTCAGGTTAATAGATAATCATCTATAATACTCAACCTTGTAGTCATGTTAGTTAGGTTTTCTAGATATATAGAAATTTATTTCAGTTAGATAGGTATTCTTCAAATCTTTCAGAGACCTTGAGAATATGTATTTAAAATGTTTTAAGAACTTAAAACTTTTCATGACAGTGAGACACATCTGCTCCTGGCAGCACCAATCTACTTCAAGAGGATAATGGGCATCAAAGAGGGTCCTCATGGAGTTTGTTAGCCATTTGGGCAAGAATTTGTTCTTGCCTAGACTACTTGATGATATCCTATATGAACTGGACATGCAGGACCCACAGAGAAATGACTGCTAAACTTGCCTAGAGGTGAGACAGATCTACAGGGTTCCTGCAAGACACATTCAGGACACAGAAGATAGTTACTGACAAACTGCCAATATAGGTGGAACTGTCTTTGCAATTTCCTGCTTCATGAAAAAGTCTGCTGGATACACTGGGCCTGTTGGCTGAAGATGGATGCCACAATAGTACAGAAGAACTTTGGGTGACTGTCCACACAGTGAGATGTATCTGTCAATTCTAGAGTTTTGGAAGTTGCTTACAATGTACCTCCTGTTTACTTAGGTGATATTATATTCTTCTGGAGTCTTTGATGGAGTTGAAGAATAGATAGTTATAGTTATAGTTTTCCTTAGTTATGATAAAACATAAAGTAGATATAAATATTGTAACTGTAATTCTTGCTTGATATCTGTTTTGTTATATGTAATTTTACTATGTTAAAGTTGAAACCTTACTTTTTATTTAAACAGAAAAGGGGAAATGATATGGGAGCTCCTTCTGTCTATGTGTTGCTTTTATTGGTTAATGAATAAAGAAGCTGCTTTCAGCCAATGGCTTAGCAGAGTATAGCTAGTCTGGAAGATATATATATATATATGGAGAGAGAGAGACAGAGACAGAGACAGAGAGAGACAGAGAGAGACTGGGCAAAGTCAAGGATATGCCATGTAACCGCCACCAGGAAAAGATGAACTGGAACTTTGCTGGTAAGCCACAGCCACATGGCAATACACAGATAAATAGAAATTGGTTAAATTAAGATGTAAGAGCTAGCCAATAAGAAGCTAGAGATAATAGGCCAAGCAGTGATTTAATTGATACAGTTTCTGTGTGGTTATTTTGGGGCTGAGCAGCTGAGAATAACCAAGTGGGCTCCCTACAACTCACTAGTACTGGGATTAAATATGTGTGAGCCACCACCACTTGGATCTGTTTCTGCATTGATATTGTGTAGCCCAGGATGGCCTTGAACTCACAGAGATCCATCTGCCTAAATTCTGGGATTAAAATTATATGACATCACCACCTGGCATGTAGTGGCTTAGTTTTACCTTCTGGTCTCAAGGCAACCTTTATTTATTAAAACATAAAGAAAATATCACTGTAATTGTTCCTAAAAGAATCTACTCTTTCAGCATCTATAACATACTGAAGAGTTATCTGAAGTAAATGGGATTTACATCTATCTGAAGTAAAATGGGGGTTTAGAACAAATAAAGAACCTGTACTCACCACTTGGGGTTAACAAGGACATCTACCTAAAATCTGACACCCCAGGCACATGCTCAGCTGCTCTGGTGGACCAAGAAAATTTCAAAGATTTCCAGCCTTACTCTGGTACATGTGGAGATTGAACATAGATTTCGAAAGAGGTCATCCTTGGGCTGGAATGCCTGTTTCCTGGCACTGCCTCAACAGTGAAGGGGCCATTGCCTCAAGACTTTTTCTTCCCCCTGAGATTTATTCTGAAAGAAGAATGTTTACAGCTTCCGTGAAAAAGCAGAACTTTAGGGCCAGTTTAAGAAAATGGATATGCATTAATAATTAGCAAAAAGCAGCAAGAAAAAGTATGCATCTTAAATTCCTATGCTAGATATGGCATTGCTTTCATTTCTCCTGAAGTATCTAGCTTCTGCAAGCAATCATTATGATACATAATATACATATCTTGCCTCCCATGTTCTTTGTACATGTTAAACAAGAGAATATAAATTGGAATTCCTTATAACTTGCTAGCAGTGTTCTATAATAGTATCAGGAAAATTGTAAGGAGATGCGGTTCACTGATTATGTGTCTTTACTGTGGCAAAAATAGTTGGCAAAAGAGTTCGAGTAAGAAGAGTTTGTTTTGATTCAGTGTGTAAGAGATGTTCCTTGTCACAGTGGCAGGGAGGGCAGGCATGGCCTCAGGAGCTGAGACAGCTGGTCACATTACTTCTGGAGTCAGGAAGCAGACAGGAGATGGGACATGGGGCCAGATGCTAAAACATTGAGTCAAACCTATGGTGTTCCACTTCCACTACCACACCTCACCAAGTATACAACCTCCCTAAATTGGCACCACTAACTATGAACAAGATGGTCAAATGCAGGAGCCTCTCAGGGTTTTTCTTATTCGCACTTAGGTGGTCTGCCACGCCTGCTCATCCTGTCTTCCCCACCTCCAGGCTGCTGCTCTGAACAAACCTGATTTAGCATTTTGACTGTAAATGCCCACATCACTCTATGATTATAGAACTAGGTGTTGGCCATCTTCCTTGACCTTGAATTTCTTAACCCCCCCCCACCCGATTGCAAGTGGGAAGGATGTTTCTAACACTTTCCAGTGACACCATTGAAAGACCTAAATCTACTAAATCTACTTCCCAATTATGGGGAAGTCTGATAATGGAAATGTGTTCTGTTTCCATTCTTCTCTTCCCTGTTGTTTGGAGATAGCAAGAAAGCATTCCAGGTGTCCTGCCACAGATCTAGAGTCCCTGTTATGGAAGTCAGCTCCAAGATGATGAGTGTGGAATAAGTTATAGAATTCTTCATCAGAAAACCCAGTTATCTTATCTAAAGAAAGCAATTCCATGGGGGTGGCCTGAGAAACGTACAAATTGGGTTGCATTATTCTTTACTTTGAGGGCCTACAAGGGTCCTACAAGGGTCAAGTGTCTATTCCTTCTTCTTCAATGACTTCCAACATCCAACCCCTGTACCTCTTAGTACCATATTTTTTTTTGTTCAAAATGCATGGCATGATGAGCAAGCCAGTGAATTCCACCTTTCAGCTTGCCAGGATGAGAATTTGGAATAGTGGTTAGTTAGCAACAAAGTCATTTTTCTGTCTACCTGTCTGAAAAATAAATAATAGATGAGCCAGACAACCAGCTCTCCTCGCTGCATTCATTCTGAGCATACCAACAGCACTCCCAGTCAAAATTCCATCACAGCAGGAGAAAATGAAGAACCAGAGTTTCACTTTATTCATCTCGCATCAGGTTACCTTCTGCCTCCTCCTGGAGGGTACTGTTCCCATAATACTTAACACTGATGGATGTCCATTTCCTAGTTCTTACTTTGCCCAAGTTTCTTTATCCTTTCTACCTAAAATGCATGATCCTGAAGCTTTTCAGCAAAACAAATCCCATTAGAAATAGGTCTTTACCAGAAGATATTATTTTAAACCATTGTGCTCTACAAATAACTGACACAAATGTCTTTCATATTTTTATACTGTGTTATAATATTTACTAATGTTTTTACTCTTTCGTAGTTATGAATTCCTTGAAAAAGAACTGTTTGCTTTTATTATTTTGTATCCTGGAACAATCCTGCCACAGAATAGATGCTCAAAATATTATTGAATAAAATAAATTATCCTTCTAAGAGTATCTGTCCTGGGAAAATTTTATGTTCATAGTTATTCTTATATTTACAGTGGATTTTCCAATAATGATCTATATGTTCCAAACTGGAATATGGATTTATTAAACAGCTGATTGAAATTAAAGACACAATACATAACCATGAGTAAGAGCCAAGCTGACTCATATAAGAACATTAAACTTTAAATTTCATATTCCAACCAACCAAAATAATAAGATAAATATTTTTCATAGAATATGGTATTTCAGAAGTTTTATAATAAAATATTTTACTGCTGTGATATTATTTTAAAAATAGGAAGGAAGAGGTGGAATATTTATTATTCTGGATTAAATTTTATGCCTCTGTACCACAACTGCAATTCCATGTAATATAATTTTTCCACAACTATAAAATAAAATAAAAAGATTAGTCATAAGAAAACATGCTTTAACACTATTCAAACATCTTTATCACAGTTTGGAAAATCTATGGCAAAATTTTGGAAGTAGTTTATATAAATATTGAATAAATCAACTCTAGATCAGCAATGTTGAACTGGGTTTCGGTGTGAAGGTCACACATTGCTATTTAGTCTAGGGTAGTATATAGCCTTACTCTCACACGCTTGGCACCATTATTAATAACCACCCATTTCATTCTCTCCAAAAGTCCTAGATTGGGCAATAAAATTCTGAGTCTACCCATCATACAGGCTGTCTACAGAGAGGAAAAAGAAGATGCTGTAGGGTTACATTTAAATATTCCCAGGAGTGATATAAAAATCTTCTGACTTTTATGCTTTACAAAATTGTGTGGGTGCTGGAGAAAGCTCAGCAGTTAATAGCACTGACTGCTCCTCCAGAGGACCAGGTTCAATTCCCAACACTTACATGGCAGCTCAAGGCTGTCTGTAACTCCAGTTTTAGGGCTTCTGACACCCTCACGTGGACATAATACATGTGGGCAAAACACCAGTAAGCACAGATTTAAAAAAAAAAATTTTTGTTTTTATTGAGATAGGGTTTCTCTGGAGCATGTTCTGGAACTAGCTCTTATAGACCAAGCTGGCCTCGAACTCACAGAGATCCACCTGTCCAGAGTGCTGGGATTAAAGGCATGCATCATCACCAAAATTATTGCAAGAAGTGACTGTAAAGATCTTTTCTGCCCTGATTTTATGATTGCTGTTTGGTTCCATATTACCTGAGATAGTTCAGCAACACAGAACCCACAGAAACCAGCTTCATCACCACTCGGAAACCAATGGGAGTTGATGAATTTTTTTTCTTGAAGCACACAATTATTATGTACTATCTTTTTTTTTTTTTTTTTTGTATTTTGAGACAGGGTTTCTCTGTAACTTTGGTGCCTGTCCTGGAACTAGCTCTTGTAGACTGGTGAGATCTTTTCTCATTTGTAACTTCTAAGATAAGATTTAGTGTATGTTCAAATAGGTAGTCAAAGATGAAAAAAGAATCAACATGGTATCTCTTTGCACACGCAGAAATTTTTAGTTGTGTGTATTTTAGATGCACACCTATGAATTCTATGCATACCCTGTGAAATGATTGTCACAATCAAGCTAATTAACAAACCCATTACCTCATATAGATATCTCTGTGTTTTCCTCTCCTTCTGCTTTCATGGTGAGAACAGTTGGAAGCTGTTCCTTGTCTTGTTACCTGCAGCCACCATCTGCAGTCATGACGCCATGCTAGGATCTTCAAATCTTAGAATTTGTCTTGTGTGGCTTAAAGCTTGTTCCCCGTGGCTTCTTTCTTTATTTCCTCCTTCCCCCTTCTTACCAGAAGGGCACTGCTCTGCTCTCTGGGAGGCTGAATGTTTCAAATTCCACACATCTATACGACCCAACAGTCTGTGTTTCCATGTTGATGTATTGAATGCCTGGTTCCATGTTGTCACAAATTGTGACAGTTCTGTCTTTCAAGGCAGAGCAATATCTTGGTGTCTACCTTTTTTAAACTTAAATGTAAGCAATTTGTGTATCTGCATTATGCATTAAGTTGCAGTGCTGGATCTATTTTTCACTTGTTATTTATATGTAAAAATTCTGAAAGTCTTTACTGACACTCCCCATTGTGTTTTTTTGAATAATTTCCCCAAATACATCATTTGAAGAAAGTAAACAAAACTAAGGCAAATTAGATATTCTGGCTGTCTTTGGAACTCCCCTCAGTGATCCTGTGTTTCTGTTACCAGTGTCTCCTCTGCTGTCAGGACTCCTCATGTAATCACAAGTGATAAACAGATCTTGCAAGAATATTCTTTATGTTCCCGTGGACCTTATTAAAAAGACATCACATATATTTTATGTCAATTTACTTGTAAATCCCAGGATAGCTACATTCATTCATTTAAAAACAAAGCAAAGCAAAACAAAGCAACAATTTTAAGCTAGTGAGATGGCGCAGCACATAAAGGCACTTGCCGGCATACCTGAAGACATGAGCCTTATTCCTCAGACCCCAGGTAGAGGGAGAAGACGTGTTGTCTACGCTGGCCTACACAGGTGTACAATTATTGAACAGGTGTGTATACATATACACATACTCATATGCACATAATAATAATGAATAAAATAAATTTTAAGAAAAATTCAATGCCAGCCTTGGTTACACGGTGAGACTTTGTGTCCCTCAGATCTCTCCTCTTTATGTAACCTCTCTGGATCTGTGGACTGTAACTTGGTTATCATTTACTTAATGGATAATACTCCTTTATAAGTTAATATATAACATATTTATCTTTCTTGGTCTGGGTTATCTCACTCAAGATGATTTTTTCTAGTTCCATCCATTTGCCTGCAAATTTCATGATGTTAAATATATTTTTTGTTGGGTGAGTAATACTGAATTGTATAAAAGTACCACATGTCTTTATCCATTTTTCCAAAGAGAGACTTCTAATTGTTTCTATTTTCTGGCATGATTGAAATTTCAATAAACATGACTGAGTAAGTGTCCTTGTGGTTGGACAGAGCATACTTTGGCTGTATTTCCAAGAGTGGTACAGCTGGTTCTTGAGGTAGATCAATTCCAAACTTTCTGAGGAACCTCCATATTAATATTCATAATGACTGTGCAAGTTTGCACTCCCACCAGCAATGGAGGAGTCTTCCCCTTGCTCCACAATAAAGCCAGCATGAGTTGTCACTTGTGTTATTGATCTTAGCCATTCTGACTGGTGTAAGATGGAATCTCAAAGTAGTTTTGATTGGCATTTCCATGATGGCTAAGGATGGTGAAGATTTCTTTAAGTTTTTCTCAGCCATTTGAGATTTTCTATTGATATTTTCTCTTTAGATCTGTACACTATTTTTAATTAGCTTATTTTGTCTGTTGATGTCTAGTTTCTTGAGTTCTTTATATATTTTGGATATTAGTCCTCTGTAGGAAGTGAAGTTGGTAAAAATCTTTCCCATTCTAAAGGCTGCCACTTTATCTGATTGACAGTGTCCTTTGCCTTACAGGAGCTTTCAGTTTCATGAGGTCCTATTTATTAATTGTCAATCTTAGTGCCTGCACTATCAGAAAGTACATCTCTTGTGTCTATATAGTCAAGGCTATTCCCCAGTTTCTCTTCTATCAGCTTCAGTGTATCTGGTTTTATACTGAGGTCTTTGATCCACTTAGACTTCTGTTTGTGCAGGTTCATAAGTAAGGGTCTATTTGTATTCTTCTAGATGCCAACATCCAATTATAATGAAACTAATTGTTGAAGATGATGTATGATTTTCCAATGTATACTTCTTGCTTATTTTTGTCAGGTGTTTATAAGTATGTAGATTTGTGTCTGTGCCTTATGCTCAGTTCCACTGATTAACATGTCTCTTTTTATATCAATAATACCATGAGGTTTTGATTACTACAGTTCTGTAGTATAACTTGAAATCTGGGACAGTAATACCTCCAACAGTTCTTTTGCTGTTCTGGATTGTTTAAGCCATCTCAAGTTTTTGTTTTGTTTTGTTTTTCCATATAAAGTTGAGAAATTGTCCTTTCATAGACTGTAAAGGATTCTGTTAGAATTTTTATGGGGATTTCATTGAATCCTTATCTTTCTTTTGTTAGAATCGCTATTTTAAGTATATTAATCCTACTGATCCATGAGCAGCTATATAGTTTTTCAAATGACCTTTATTGTTAGTTGTTCATCCCCATATTTCATCCTCTAGCCTTGTCTTCCATCCTCTTCCCTACCTAATCCTCCTATTCTTGTTCCCCCTCTGTCTTTCCAGAACACTGCATTCTATTTCCCCTTCCTTGGGATATCTTCTCCTCCTCACTGACTCCTAACTAGGTTCCCAACTTCTGTGGTTATTCCATTTGTAGCACACATCAAAAGTTTAAAATCCACATCTAAGAGAAAACACACAGTATTTCTTTCAGCATCTGGGTTACCACACTCAGGATGATTTTTTTTCAAACTTCAACCATTTACATATAGATTTTATTATTTTATTTTTTGACAGCTGGATAACTTTCCATTGTTTAAATGTACCACATTTTCATTATCCATTTATCAGCTGCTGGATATCTGGACTGTATTTTATTTCTGATTACTTGAATAGTACAGCAATGAACATAAATGAGCAAGTGTCTCTGTAGTAGAATGTAGAGTCCTTTGGGTATATGCCCAAGAGTTATCACTACATACCAACTAAAAGTAACCAAATAATGGCAACCAAAAGGATCATTTGGCTTAATGTCTATACCTTGAATCTGAGACTCTTCTAGTGTACAGTAGATTTCTGAACATTCAACTCCAGTTTCTTCTTCTGTGTAGTAAGGAAAGTAATAAAATATGCAGTGTTCTGATTATAATTATCTACACATAAAAAGAAGTGGCATAGCTTCTGATATTACTAGGAGACACTATCTCAGCAGCAAACTCTCTGACCCTCTGGCTCTTACAGTCTTTCTGCCCCCTCTTCTGCAAAGTTCCCTGAGCCATAGGTGCAGAAATATTTTGTAGATATATCCATTAGGACTGGGTTCCACAATCCTAATTTTGATTGGTTGTGGTTTTCCACAAAGAGGGGAAACGGAAGGAAGAGACGATATAATTATATTTTATCAAAATAAAAAAAACAAAACTTTCAAAAAAGAAGTGGCATAGTACTTTTATAGATGAGTATAAACATTGCTACATAACTTTCTATCACACTGACATTTTCATGGTTACTATCTCTTTGGCTCTGATTTCTTTACAGTCTCTTTCTGTAGGAGGTCCTTTTGTATTTTTGTTGCTTTCATTGGTTGAATAAAGAGATTGCCTTGGCCTTTTGATAGGGCAGAGTAGACAGAACAAAATTCTGGAAAAAAGGACAGATAGGCAGACACCATGGTTTTCCTGCCCAAGATGGATGCTGGTTAGACTCATGCCAGTAAGCCACAGTCAAGTGGCGATACATATTAATGGAGATGGGTTAAACTAATATGTGAGAGTTAGCCAATAAGGGGCTGGAGATAATGGCCCAGGCAGTATTTCAGTAAATACAGTTTCTGTGTAATTATTTCGGTATAAGCTAGCCAGGCAGCGGGAGCCAGGCAGCCAGGGCCAAAAGCAGGCTCTCCTCATTACTACATCTTTCCATCATGGAATCATGATAAATATTACTTGATCTTAGAAAAACAAGCCCAATCTCTTAATTTTCAGATCATTTTGATGTGTTATCCTCATTTTCTTACTTCTTTCCCACACATGTTCTTAAAGAGCTTAGTCTTTTCACATCTTCCCTTTAATTCTCTTTTAGCTGATTTTCTCCCATTACATCATTGTGAATAATCTCACTATAATAATGTCCTTCAAAGTGTCAATTTTTGTTGGTATTTCATACTTTGTCTAATTCATAAACCATTTCTCACATGTTGATGTGTTTGTTTAATTGGTTATCTTTTGTTTTTGTTGTGCTTGGAGACTCAGCATGATAGGCAAGTATTCTCCCACTGACAAAGAAATATTCAATCTCTCTGTTATCTTTTTTGAAGGTGTGTTTTTTCTATACAGTTTCCTCTCTCCTACCTTCCCTCTCTATCTCCTCTCTCTTTCTTCTGTAAGATATCTATGCTTGTTCTTTTTTTATTTCTGGTTATTTCTGTATCAATATGTTGGATTTTACCAGTCTTTTCTACTTCTTCCTCTTTCTTTACAAAGTTTATGGTCTCAAATTTCATCCTTTACTGCATATTCATTGGCTATATCACTCCTGCCTTTGAATTTAGATCCTTGCCCTGATGCCACAGATACTTCACATTGATTATTTATATCACAAAATGTCTTAAAACTTCTAAAATTCATATACCATGTTTACGCAATTAATATGTATTTGGCATCTACAGTGTGCCAGGTGTGAGCTTGGAGGACATGTCAGAAACAGAAGAGCAAGCAACAAAAAGCAAGCTCTTTGCTTTCATTTTCTTGGGTGTTTTCCAGGGATTTCAAAGTTCAGTCTGTTCAGAAGTAAACTGAAACTGCTCCTTCTACAATCAGTTTCTTCTTCTGCATTTTAGATCCAAGTAAATGATTCCATCTCTTAGAGATTCCAATAGGAATATCAGAGGAAATCTTGACTCCTGTCTTGTCCTTGTCACTCACATAACCAGTATGTCCATCTACGAGCTTGGTTCATATCTTCCCAAATCCAGTCCTTTGATTTCAGCTTTATGTGTACAAGTCAGGATTATCTGAACCAGTTTTGCTTGCCCTTAAAGCAATTATCCACACTACTTCCAAATTCTTCTTTCCAAATCTACACTTTGAGCAAGTTCTTTGATTGCTACAATTCTTTTTTCATGGCTATATTGCACAAAGAGTTCAGCGATTGCCTCAATTCATCATATGGGAAACACTGTGGTTTGTTGGTTTTCTAGTGCTATATTCCCTAACATTTGTTTTTTGTTTGTTTTTTATCTTACATAACCCAAATAAACTGCAACTGAATTTTCATGAAACTCTTGTCATGTTTCATGTACCCATGCCTTTTTATACAGTCCCTGTACTTAAAATGCTCTTTCCCCTTATTATCAACCTGGCATGTGATTTACAAAGACTTACTGTAAGCCTTATCTTGCCTGAAAAACCTTCTATTCCCTGATATTGGACAGCAAGTATACTTGCTCTGTTTCCTCTTCTATAAAACTTGCATGGGGTTCACATATCTCTTCTACTATCTGATATTGAGAAAGGACTCTTCATTTTTATTTATTCATAAGATTGTCCTCCTCATTGATTGGACAGTAGACCCTAGAGTATACAAGCTTCAAAATTTTAGAAGTCTGGAATTTTACTGTAAATTTAATCTACTTCAATATTGTATTTAATCACAGAGCAGATAAGGATCTAACCTATTCAAGAATTTAGATTTCTCAGTCTCCTACTCCTGTATTTCAATCAACTAAAGACTTAATTAAACTATTTAACTAACTGAGGACAAAGGAAGATAAAAGCACATGGATAAGCACTAAGGGCTTGTGCCTATGTCATCTTTAATAAGATACTTATCCAATAACTCGAACTTATATCATAATGACCATGAAGAACACATAGTCCTAGGATTTTACCTGTAAAACCTTTGTGTTCATGAAACACATTTTCTTTCATAGAAGCACATTAACTCTAGAGCCAGATAAGAATCCCTGTGTACTAATTAGTGCTGTTATAAGAATATTTTAGTTTGGTTTAACTTACATTTGTTTATGTGTATTGATAGCTTGCTTTCATGTATGGCTGTGCACTATGTGTATGTATGGTGCCCGTGGAGGCCAGAAGAGGACCCTCGATCCCCTGAAACTGCAGCTACAGACAGTTTCATGATGTGGGTGCTAGGAATTGAAGCCGGGTGTTGTGGAAGTGCATCCACTGACTTAATCCCCAAGCCACCTCCAGCCCCACCCCACCCCCAGTTAATGTTAAATTTAAAACCTTATGAATCTAAAAATCTCTGGGATTTTTTTTCAATTTTTTACCTCCTTTATTGTCAACATTTAATCATATATTGTCTTTCCTCCCAAGAAGTGTGATGCCCAGCAGATGCCAAAAATTAAAGAAATTCTTATCTTTCCCAGATTTTGTTAAATAAAATAAATTAGATTATTTTGTTAATCTGGTAAAACGTGATGTTTTATATATAAGGAGAACAACAACATTAATGACATTAAGAGCTTTTCTTAAAATTAAAATTGTCAAATTTGTCTTCCCAAGGTATGAGATCCTAATTGATTATCCAATACCAAATGATCATCCCTAAAGACAAATGCATACTAGCAACACAAATTGATTCAGCAGGTAGTATTCATATATATATATATATATATATATATATATATATATATATGTGTGTGTGTGTGTGTGTGTGTGTGTGTGTGTGTGTGTGTGTGTGTGTAACAATAATATTAAGACCAAAAAAAAAGGCCATAAGTTTGAGAGGGAGAGAACTGCAATAGGCTTGGAATGGATAAGGGAAAGGAAAATGAAGGAGAAAATATATAACTTATAATTTAAAATAAATTATATGATTTGTTTTAATTTGAAATATAAAACTAATTTTATAATTCATAATATTTGAAAATAAAAATAAAATTTTTGCCAAGATTCTGTAAATATAAAAATATAAAATATGTTGCATATTTATATATAATATTTAATACTTTATTATGTTTAGCTATTAATTTGTACTTTTTAGTTTCCATAATTTTTTTAGATTCCTTGTTGATTTAATAATATTTGAAAATTTCAGGAGATTCACATTGGAAGTAAGAATGTTATATAATTGTTAGTGTTACCATCACCAGGAACCCAGAGAATCAAATGGGAGAAAAGAGAATAAGAAGCTTACTTCAGAATAGCTGTGTGCAAAATAAATATTTGCATAAGAATGTACACCCTTAGAAAACAAACATCATCCAGAAGATATAACAAGTACTGTACCCAGTTCATAATAATGATGTATAGAACAATGAAAATATATAAAACTCCAAAGAATAACCTGAAATTTAAATTCATCCAAGTAATATGAACTGGTTTTTCCACCAGGCATTGTTGCATAACACTGACTTGGTAGAACATGGTAGAACCAGCCTCCAGTCAGCACCAGAGTAAATAAGAAAACCCAGGAAGGCGGCCATAGCTTAGGAAAATTTCTGCCTATCTAACAGTTAGACTATTTCTATCTGAGGGGAAAAGGAACATGGAAAAGCTATAATAACTTTCTCTTTACTTTGTCTTAAGTAATCTCTCTTTCTTGACAATCTCTCTTTACATACACACCCATGCTCACACCCACACTCACACTCATTCACTCTTTCTCTTATGCACTCACTCTCTCACACTTCCCTTGTGCTTCTTCTTCTCCATCTTCTCTCTCCACCGCCGCCTTCTCTCAACATGGCCGCTCCTCTATCTTTCTCGTTCTGCATCGCCGCTGCTTTTCTGCTGCCTCTGCTTCCCTCATAGCCAAATATTGGACATTGGTAAAGTCACATTTTCAGGGCTCGACCCATTCTCAAAACCCAAGATAAGTCACGTAGTTTCTCTCAGGCTAGGAATGTCACGGTGACCGGTCAGTGAGCAACCATGGCCTTGCACGTAGCTCTGAGTTGGTGAGGGCTCCCAGATCGTAAACAATTGGCTGTACCTCGAGGTTGGGGAGTACGTGCAGAAACGTCCATTGCTATGGGGAGTTATGTCTAAAGTTGCTTCAAACTCTGACCTTGGATCAGCAATAAACAGCACCTGGGAGAATGACCTCATGTATTTGTCTCTTGGGGCAACCAGATATTGTCTCCAAGGGCAACCAGCCTGATTTGAATTTGCTATGGAGTCTAAAGTTAGCTGTGTGCATGTAACAGGCTGTCTTTGTGACTGAGAATCCTATGTCAGTCTGAGTAATGTAAAATATCCTAGTGTTATTTCCATTCATCAAAATTATTCAGCTAGAAGAAATCTTCCTTCTGAGCATCCACACCTGTGTGTGTGCCCACGAGATGGAATATTTCCATGAGATAAACACAGAAGCAGTGGGAATACACACAAAGATGTTCTTAGGGAAGAAATGAAGTGACTCATGAGAGCCATTACAGACAGGAGTAACTGGTTTCCTCAGTTAGTGACCCCATGGTCTTTCCTGGTGGGGCTCCCCACAAGGGAATCATGCATCTGATGGGTCGACCTGCTGAACACTAATTGTCACCTGCTGTATACTCCCACGGTGGCTCTCAGCAGTTGTAGGCAGAAAAGCCTAGATGTATTGACAATAGAGATTTAATTCATGGAGCAGAGACTATACAATTAATTTCAAATCATTAAAATAAAACTTGGAAGGAAAATGAGACAAAATTTTTATTCTTGTAAGATTCACAATGGCGCAGAGTTTGATTCATCAAACATTAAATATTCTGCAATTTTGGACTAAACATCTTTTTAATACTGTTATGAACAGCATGAAATGCTTTGAAATACACATTATCACTTTTAAAACAGTTTATGATAACAGAAGCATCACTAATCATTGCATGGAGGAGGAATGAGTTGGTAAGTAACACTAACAAGTACCCACATGTTGGAGCCATAGACTGTATATGATTTTCTTTTTTGCATTTTCAAACATAGAGGCCACGCCAAGCCATTTGCGCTAGTATGTTCCTAGCCAGCCCAATCTTTGGCCCTCGTGTTTCATGAAACTCCACATATCTTTAGCACCTGGCTTCCTCTCATTCCCCATTTCAGCAGGCAGGAAGGAGACTATAGACCTATCAAAAAGTGGCAAACGTGGCTTCTGCACATGCCCCGTTGGCTAAACATCTATCACGTGGTTGCAAAGAGGGCAAGAGCTGAATTATAGTCTGGAGGATTGCCCACAAAGAAATGAAACATTTGTATGTTGGTGACTGGCTAGCCTCTGTGGAAGAGCTTCCCAAAAGCCTTCTCAGCAGAAGAAAGTTGGGCATGTGAGCAACAGGCTGGACTCTTAATCCTAGGGGGTACCATTTCCTTGTCAGGTCTCCAAGTCCGGGTGGGGTTGGTGAGAAACTGAGGTAATTCATTGGGCTTACAACAGGATCCAGGAGGTGTTGTTAAGTAATTCTCTTTATCAAATGCTAATCATTAGCTATGAGAATTGGCAGAAAATTGAAGCTACCTAGGAGGAAAAAGTATTGACAAACCAAATTGTTTCATCAAAAGCACCATACACCATATAAATTCAATTTTTATATAAAGAGTATTTTTAATAAAGTCTGCCTGGGTTTCCATAAGGCTTAACCTGAGGTCTGAGCAACAAGATCGGAATGTGTGATATAAGCCATGCCACTGTATGCACAGTTATGACTCAGGAGCCGTGATGGGATTATCTATATCTCTACATCTCATAAATAATTATTTAGACACATATGTCAAGTTGAAAGGCACAACATGTCCCCCTATTCTAATTTAGCAATATCT
This sequence comes from Ondatra zibethicus, assembly GCA_004026605.1. NCBI lineage: Eukaryota > Metazoa > Chordata > Mammalia > Rodentia > Cricetidae > Ondatra > Ondatra zibethicus. The sequence continues at coordinate 49,629 of PVIU01004012.1, forward strand.
TAACTGAAAGTCAATAAGGTGAGGTCAAATTATCTTCTTTCTTCAGGTGAAACTGAATTAGAAAACCTAGTTTGGGAGGAGGCAGTGTCAAATGAGCTGCCATGACATGGCTAAGCTTTTGCCACTAGGTTCCCAGAACTCAGCCTTTCCCCTGCTGCTCTGGTCCTATTAGAGACTTTACCTATCATGCTAGTGTTTCTCCTGAGTATTGCTGAAGGGTGGGTAAGAAGGTGAGATGCCCAAATCCACACAGGGGCTTCCTGATACTCCCTGAAGAACAGACTAAAGCAGAGCAGAGATTGGAAGCTGTTCCTTCTCACCCCACCTCAGAAAGGGCAGCCATTCTCATCAAACTCTACCTGCCCAATGACAAAAGCACAGGATCTATGCAAGCAATTCTGGGTGCTGGCAAGTTACAGTTTTCAGATAGTCACACAAAGGCAATACTGAGGTCCCCCAAACAATGGAGCAATTAAGAAAGAATTTAACCAGTGAAGACATCTTGTTCAAAAGAAGGAAAAGAAGAGTAGAGGGCCAAACAACCCAGATGTAAAATATGGGGAAACTAATTAAAAATGTGTAGGACAAGGCCTGTAGAGATGGCTCAACAAGAAAGAACATTTACTGCTTTACAAAGGACCATGGTTCTGTTCTCAGACAGGTCACAACCACTTGTAACTACAGCCGTCAGGGATCTGATACCTCTGCCCTCCCCATAGTCCTGGACTAACACAAAATGAAACTTTTTTTTAAAAAAAATTAAAGTACATACTACAAATATTTGAAAAATAGATAGATATATAAACTATACACTTGTAACTCATTACACCTGAAGCGTACTGCCTGCACTACGGGCTACGTGCTATGGTACAGTTCGCAACTCTGGCAAGGGGCTGGAGACTGAAACACAGATGAAGGGGGGGGTCATCGAGAGAGAGAGAGAGAGAGAGAGAGAGAGAGAGAGAGAGAGAAGAGAGAGGAGACAGAGAGAGAGAAGAGAGAGGAGACAGACAGACAGAGAGAGAGAGAGAGAGAAAGAGAGAGAGAGAGAGGGAGGAGACCGGTTGTCCTTATATAGTGCCTTCCCTGACCAATGCCCATGCCCTAGCTCTCAGGATCCTTCAGCTGCAAGCCGCCAGAAACCATTCCCCTGTCTCGTGCTCAGAGCAGTTGCAAGCACAGGAAAACAAGTTGTTTTGCTCAGAGCAGCTGCAAGCATAACAAGTTGTTTACTCCGGCAGGCAAGGGGTCACAGGAAATTCAGGTACTGGGGGTTTACAGTCCCCAACATACACTTACCTTGATCTTTGTAATTTTAAAAGCAAGCATAACATTGAAAATGTCTTGATAAGAACAACACACATTAAAGAAAATATACTGAAGATTCTTTCAGTTCAAAGGGCAGTATTTATTTAGTATTGACAAGCAAAAACAGGAAATGGAAAAGTTAGAAGTCCTCTACACACTGTTTTTGAAGATAAAATGATAGAATAGTTAGAGAATTGAAAGAGCATATGTATGCTTTGAAACACACAAGTTTGCACTGGAATGTTATCTATATGGCTTGGAAGACCTTGACCATGCTGGCCTTGTCTAGCCTCCTGTCCTTTGAAATGAGAACATCTTCATATGGATATTCTCTTAGAATACATCAAAACATGTCTGTCCTATGATAACCAATCAAACGTACAGTTCCTCCACTCCCTGGGAAATGAATTGAAACAGAAACCCTGGAAAAAATAAATCAATGTGAACTTGTTTTGAATGGAAAGAGGTGACTTTGTCTGCCCTTCTTCCCACTAAACAGTCTTTTTATACCCTGAAGAGTCTAGCATGGAACAAATAATCTTAAATTGCATCAATTTTCTCCGTGACTTCCTGTGAATGTAATACTGGAATAAGTCTTATGTCTTACGGTGTCCAAACCAGGAAATCATGTAAAATCATTATAAGTATATACCAAAATGATTGAGAATAACTCTCATAATCTTTCAGCTAGAATTCAAACCTCAGATGTGTTCTCCATGGTTATTCTTGAGGATGAACTGCCCCAAATATTTTATGAAGTGTGTATCGTTTTAATGTGTTAGACATCCTAATTCTTTATAAATATTTATTTTTACAGCTTTTACAACTGGGACAGTCATATTGCTGTTTGCAATTCAAGTCCAAATTATCAAGTGATTGCTGACAACCCCGAAGGCTTACTTTTTAAATATAAAAGAGACAGGAAAATTCTCAATGTTGACCCAAAGGTAATTATAACTTATCTGTTTCTTCAAAATGTGTTGTGTTTCTACTTAGTCAAAAAAAATTTAAGTGTCTGACACCCTTATGGCTTGGGAGTTTTGTATGTTTGTTTTGTATCTTAGAGGTGAATAATTTCTTTGAAACATGAGCATTCAAAAAGAAAGAAGAGACAAGGAGAGAAGAGAAAGGGAGTAGGGGGAGAGAAGAAAGGAAAGAAAGGAAGGAGGGAGGGAGAGAGCAAGGGAAGGAGGGAAGCATTCCTCCAAAGTTTGTTTGGTAGATTATGAGAAGAAAGAGTTTATGTGGGAATGAAATAGAACTTGGGATTAAAGTAGGACTTCTACTTCAATCCCTACTAAGTAAGCATAGTTAGATTAGAGAGAATGGAAAGTCTGTTTACCAATGATCATTAGGGGACTAGTCTTTTCATTAGAAGCATTAGCAAGGGGGAGATTATCACCTTGGTTTTGTACCCATGTGGTGCTTTAAAAAAATACCCCCAAAGGGAATGACACTATTAGGAAATAGTGAAATAAGATCAGCTTGAGATACACGGTGAGTTCTAGAGCAGCCTTGGCCAGAGAGAGACCCTGTCAAATGGCAAACAACAATTGAAAAACAAATACACCTGTTAATGTACTTCTAAGTGTTACTTTAGAAAATGTTTTATTAAAATATTTTAAAGATATGTCCTCTGGTACTTTGAATTTTATCAAGGGCAAATATTTACATCTTATATATTTTCAAAAGTTAAAATTGCTTCAAGAATTTTGATCATCACTTGTATATTTAGGGATAAAAGTTAAATCTTTGAGTAACATTGTTATATACTGGGGTTGTTTGAGTATGTATTAACTCTCATTAATAACTTTTTGCCTTTGTTTTTTACTTGGGTTTGTTGGTGGTGTTGGTCATTCATATGACAGTCTAAAATTCAAAGACAATGGAAACAATGTTGCAGAATGCAAAACATAAGAATTGTGTGATATACATGTGATAGAGGCAAAGATACACCAAAGGCTAAGCACAGGCTATTGGGTTCTAAATCTTTTTCTAAAGGTTTTAGAGATATAAATTTAAAAACTCACTTCACATTCCCTTCGTACAGATTCTGTCATATACAAAATGCTCAGTAGCTAAGGGTCCAAAGAATGACTGAATGAAACTATAAGAGAAATAACAATGGTTGTGTTCACATTCAAATGGAAGAGCAGATCCAGCTGAACAGAAGCTGGTTTTTTTTTCAGCCTGTCAATATAGACAGTGGTACCCAAGGTTGGACCTTAGGTGTGAGCTGTCCTGGAGCCCAGATGGTCTCCAGGGATAGGCAAAACAGACCACTGGTGAGACATGAAAATATACAAAAGTTATGATCTTGCTGCCTTCGAAGGAAATTTCCCACAGGTATCTACATGTATGTTTTCTCGTGTTCCATGGCTCATGTGTAGCTAGATGTGGACTGAAAGTCTTGGCAGTGTCCTATTTTTTTAGGTCCCCAAGCACCTAACTGGAAACATGGGTTCTGGGACCACGAAAGGAGACATTGAATGCATAGCTACGGAGCTTCTAGCCAGTGCTATGTCCTGTAGAGGAAATGCTACTCCTTTCTTTATCACAAATGAGGAAATGAAAACTCTGTGGGGCCACAATTATGAGGAATCTCTGAGAAGAATGAGCTCGGTAAAAGGCCTTCCCTCTAGTGGCACCTCCGGTGTAAAATGTCAGCATGGGAGTAGATGATGTTCGTACAGAAAGCTGAGCAGAGAGCATTCACAGAGAGCTCTCCTCTGGAAGTTAAGGTGTATATTTAAGGAAAACCTCTAATTATTAACAACTATACTATGATTTTGTGGAAAAGATGTTCAAATAAGTTTGAACAACATAATATTTAACCTATTTGATCTATATTGGGGCTCTGTTCTAGATAATGGTAAACTTGACGTATATATGTCATGAAAGGAGTTTTATGGACCCTTAGGAATTGATGCGTACAATTACCTAAACATGCTTTACAAAATCTCCCCATTTCCAAAATCACTCATGAGATCTCACAAGCTTCATCAACAATGCATGAAATAGTTCCTCAATTTTTTTTAGAAAAAAAATTTAATCTGAAGGAAAAGGTTTCTAAATCTTGGAGAAAGAACAAGTTCATAATTAGTGAGTCAAGAATGAGTCAGGGAGACATCTGTTGATACCTGAATAATCTCTTAATTTTGAAAGTTTGAACTGTGATTAATTTTATCTGTTTGATCTCCAAAAAGATAAAATTAATGTCAGACTTTCTAGAAAGAAACCCTTGCCTCAGCCTCAAGAGACAAACTGGTAGGCCACTACTCACTCAACCACATTGCCTTGATGGACTCGTGTCATTGACAGAAGTGAAGGCTTTGTGTCTGTTGTTCGACTCTGATCTCTTGAATCTCTGAGACACAGCAGCTTAATGCCCAGACTCGGGCTCAGCTGAGCCCAGGAAGAACGGACTTCGTGATGCCACGCTGGCCAGTGTCCCACAATTCAGGAATCTTTGTCCTGGAAAAGTGGTAACATAAGAGATCTGGCACTCTCTTCCCAAGTGTAAGTAGAGTAACTCAGATTTGAATTTTTATAGTCGAGGCATTAAATTAGCATGTGTGTTCCCTGCACAATTTGTATTCACCATTACAAGGGCCCCAATGTTTTATATTTCACGAGTCCTGAGCATAACACTTCCAGGGAACAAAGAAATACGATAAAGTACATGTTTTAATAACTACAAATTATAGGAAACGCATTTCTATATTTAGTATTTCCCATATCATTTTATTTCCAATTTCTTAAAAATGAACATCCTGTAATTCGGACAGGTCAGGGGCTGCGAAGCCGTGTGAGGACAGGGCTTGTCCCTTCTATTCTTTTCCTTCGGATACTTCCAAAACACTTGATGCCTCAAATTAAAGAGGTCACAATCAAGAAAAGGTAGAGACAGTGGTAAACAGGATGTGTTTCCTTTGCACAACAGATGTAGCCTCATTAATTCTGAAGCTTAGTTCCCACGAAACAGTTGTTTGTGAATGGAAGCAGTCAGAAAAGGAAAATTGTGCAGGTCTTAGAACAAGTAATATGAGTTCGTGGGTTAAGAAATTCCAAATGCAGTTAAGAGTTTGGTTGCACTGAAAACAAGACCACTGGCTTTAACCTCCCTGCAGCTGTATAACATCTGGAACAAATAAGACAAGTTTCTATTTTTGAGTGAAGAATGCTTGTCTGAGTGATTCACACCCACCAAAATGTTTCCAGTGTGTTATCTTAGAGGACTGAGTGGAAGCTCTTTGCACTCAGTCCTCTGCATTATCTGAACAAATGAGATGGGGAGGAGACTTTTTTTCTTTTACTTTTAAAAGCTACTAGCAGAAGACAGTTTGCTTTAGAGTCTTAACATAACAGGGTGCACAAAAACAAACATGTTCCACTAAGGAGATAAGGCAGACAAGGTTGGAGAGTTATAACAGGGACAGGGGGATTTCTTCTCCACACTAGTTCCCCACATACACATGCTCTGCCCCGCCACAGCTACGGAAGTGGCTCATGAGAGGCTATCACTTCAAAAACTATTTAATTAGTGGGTACCCAAAGGGCTGGGGAGACAGCTCAACCAGTAAAATGCTTGCTATGAAAACATGAAGACCCCAGTTCAGATCCCTGGCACCTACAGAAAGAACCAGGAACAGCTGTAATTCTAGAGCCTAGGATGATCTCTCTGGCTAGCCAGCCTGAGTTCCCAAAATCCAGGTTCAAGGAGATATCCTGGCTCAAAACAACACTATATAGAGCAATAAGGAAGACAGACATGTGATAGCATCCTCTCTCCTCTACATACATGTACCCATATCACCAACTCACACATAGATGAACATGTACAGCCATGCACAGTGCACATATACAAAGTATTCATTAAGTATTCACTGAGTAAATGAATGATTCCTTTCAGAAGAAGGTCCTGATAAAGTGGTAAGGAATCCGGTGACCTATGCTGCTGATGCTGGATGTAGCAGAGAGAGTTTAAACTAGTATAGCCACCAATTCCACGAGTCAAAAATAACTTCAAGAGTTCTCATTAGATAGGATGCGGGGTGGGGGGGCAAGGTGGAATCTTTATTTCTGTCTATACTTTCAGGTTCCTTTTTTTTTCCAAAGTCAAAGAAATATATAATTTCAGGTGTTCTCCATGAGAATATCAAGTTAGAATGTAGTTTTGATTTTTAAACACACTCAGATAGCTTGCGTGTATATTTAAGATGGCATGATTAACAGGAGAGGCTCTCAATGACACTCAAAATTTGATAATTATGAGGCACTAAGTGGGAAAGAAAGATGAGAAAGATCTCAACCTTTGTCCTCTGGCTGTTTGTGCATGGTTTTAGTCTCCGTTGTCTTGTCTTTTGTTTTATTTGGAGGAAACAAGCATGTGAACACACCCCGCCAGTTAGTCACAAGAAAGACTTAACTCACAGATTGAGTTACCACCTTGATAGTTCAGAGGAAGAAGGGAGAAGCTTCCATCTCAGGCTTGAAGCTGATGGACGGACTGGTGAGGGGCATGAGGAAATGTCTGGTTAGAGTGAGGGAGGAACTCTTAAACTGGGAGTAGGATGATTAGAGATTGAAGTTGCCCAGTGGGAGGGGAAAGGCAAACCAAGGAAGTTCGATGTGCTACTGCTTCACCTGCGTTGGTACAGTGCGGATGGAGCACGGCTTGAGTGCGGAGGACTGATGAGGACCTTGCTCTGCTCTTGCTAGGAAATGGAGAAATAGGGCAAGGCTTGTGAAAGAAAATAACAGGATGAAGCCCTGTGTAGGGTGGATAGAGGGCATAGAACAGAGCAGCGTGAGAGGAAAAGCCACAGCAGGTCAGCGCGCCGTGAGGCTCTGAGGTGGGGTTGACACCTTCAGTTCAACTAGCCTGATCTTCGACACAAAGAGACAGCGTAGAGAATGTGTATATCCCTAAGGAAGTTTTCAGAAGCTCGCACCTCACACAGTCCTCCGAAAAGAATCATGCGCTAGAGCCTAATTTCAGCTGATCACAAAGTGGCTGATAGCAAAACAAGCAATGCAACCGTCCAGAGGCATGTGGATTGTGTTCAGTGTAAGGCTGTGGTGTAAGTAAGCATGCGTGGTTTTGCACCGTCACCCATTTAGGGACCGTTGCACATTAGATACGCACTGTGCATTACGTGTCAGGGCCCTTCCTCCTCCGAAGACTGATCCCAACCTTGTATCCCTAACAAGGAGCTGCCTTCCACAATAACGTCTCCCTAGCTGTTGTTTCGCTGTCTGTGCATAAAGGAACCACATTCCTTCCCCTGGAACAGATTTTAAGTCAGCAGTCTTGATTTAAAGTGTCTTAGTTCACAGTTTAAATTCTTAAAATTATACGAAGAGACAAAAAGTGCGGTCCAGGTTCCAAGACTCCCAGAAAATCCTCGTGGGAATAAACGTCCTGATGTTTCTGGCTGAGAAGTCGCCAGTTTCTCCTTTTTCACTTGGGCCGTTATAGGAGAGGTGAAAGAGTTGTAAAGTAGCCTTTATTCATGCTATTCTTGCGTTCTCAGGAATCTCTGTATGATATCCATCCGCCCAGCGGATCACACGGAACAAAACTTACGGATCATAAACTGTAAAGAGTAAAGTAGGAATGTTTTCACCTTTGTATTGCCGGTGCTAGCCATTATGGCCATATGGGGTAGGTGCTCAATGACATCTGTAGAGTGAATACACAGAATATTAAATATTTGCTAGAGAAATGAAGAATGGGGCCAAAAATAACCTCAGAAACTTTTGAGGTTAACTTGGAAATTCTTTAGGCTCTCAAGCACTAGAAGCCTGTAAAGCTAAAATCTGTAACTGAAAACTACCACAAGTGTTGGCATGGCTTGCCTCTCTCCTCTTAGTGGGTGCATTAATGCTGAGCATTCTTAGCTGAGCCTCGAAATACTGACCCTAGGTATCCAGGGCAGTGGCTTTGGGCAGGTGCATGAGTGAATGAGCCTGGCAACCATTTTACTATTTTTAGATAATTGTCTAGATGTTTTTATATAACATGCATAAAATATTATGTATTTTAGCATATATTAATATATAATCAAATTCTTCTTTTTCTGTGAGCAACAGAACACTAGACAAATAAGTTTTTACTTTAAATAAACGTGTCAAACAAAAGCACCTGTCCTTAGTTTTTTTTTTGCTGACTTTTTAAATTTAATCTAGATGACAATTTCATCAGTGCTTATGTCTCTCTCCTGAGCTCCAGAAACTACCACCCAAGTGCTTTTTGCCATTAGTAGGAAAGGTGTTAATTGCCTTCATCACTCTGCCTCCAGCCTCTGAATTCATTGACTCTAATTTCCCTTGGCACCCAGACTTAAAATCACAGCCCTTCACTGGCTTGAAACTGCGGCTCTCTAGATGGAAACCCATGGCATTCCTACACCCTCTAGGCAGATGGTTCTAGTTGAATTTCTTGGAGCTTTAATCCCCTGGGGAACATCCTCAGTTGGACAATCTGTCTTTTTACAAGAGCCAGGTGCATTTCCTTCTGATCACTAAAAACAAGAACCAAAGCAAGATGCTGAACGGGAGAAGATTAAATGGCACCACAATTTCTTCAATCTTCAAGAATTTCTCCTCAAACTCCACTGCAGCGCTGGCTTACCCTGGGCCTACTGTAGAGCAAGGGACACTCATCAAACCAGCAGCTCCGTCCTTGGGCCTTTGGCTTTTCCTCAAGAGGCTGCCTGCAAACATTGCTTTTTAACTATGGCCCAGTCACAGTTATTAAGTGAACCTGAGGTGTTGCCAACTTTCTGGGTTTGCTGCCTAAATTACTGAATATTTGGTTGATTATAGCCCTTAAACAGCCACATACTAAGTAGCTTTTAAACATTTTCTCCCTTGAGCAATCACCTGGTATATCTGAACTGAAAGTCCACCACATATAAATTAGTATTTACTCAACTAACTACTACTAAAATCAATGGCCTTAAGGAATCCATTAAAAATTACATAATAGATCTTGGCTTTTATGAATTAAAACTCCTAAAACTTAAGTGCCATGCCCTCCTCTTGGCCTGGAGAACTGGTTTTAATTCTATATGCAGTATTTATGGAACAAGCCCTAGAGATAAGCACAAGTTGTTAGGTGTCCAAGACATGAACTCATATGTGAAGTATAACACAAAAAAGGCAAACTAGGGAAAAGAAAAAATTCAAATCTATTATGTTGAATTATTACATAGCTCTTAATTTTAGTAATAATAATAAGAATGATAACTTTGTACTATCCAGGTGTAATATTATTAATGATATTCAGTGTGCATAGCCCAATAAGAAGTAAGAAAAGTTTTTAGTTGCCTTTCTCATTACAAAAGTAGCCCTATCGCACATGATGCTTAAGAACCAGTAGGACCCAGGGAAGCAGGAGGCAGAGATCTGGGGGCAACAACTTTACTTCCATTACTTGCTCCCTTTTCACAAAATACACTATTTTTTATATATATATATTCTAGGAGCAGGAGGAAGAGTCCAAAGTTAGTTTTGTACCAAGAAGAAAACTGAGTTGAACAAAATAAGCATTTCTTCTATACTCAAAAAGATCTGATTTCTTTTTTAAAATAACTTCTTTTGAGTTTAAAAAAATAACTTGTATTTAAACATTAACATCTTTAATATTCACTAAGGTATTAAGGGTGTGCATTCTGATGCCTGAAACTGACCCTCTTTAATTTCCCTTCCACCCCTGTTAGTCCTCCTCCTTCCTATAGCTCTCGAGGCGATTCACAGATTAATAGAGATGGGTTAGTTTAGGATATGAGCTAGCCAGAAATACACTTAAGCCATTGCCAAACAGTATTGCAAATAATATGGTTTCTGTGTGGTTATTTCAGGGCTGAGCAGCCAGGAACAAACAAGCGGCCCCCTTTACAACAAAAGGAAGTGGCATAAATGACTTGCTTTGTGCTACCCATTCAACCATTGCTTATGCTCAGTACCGGAGCATAAATGAATACATAAATAAGAGGATTCTCCGATGAAGGCTGAGAGTAGCATTTGTCTACTGGCATATATATATATATATAAATATTTAGAAAGAAGCTCAAATTTCATGACACTTTAAACAACAGTAGTAAGTTCAGTCGCAGGACCTAAGACCTCCTCAACCATAGGGTTTTGGTTGAATTTACAGTACTATGAATTCACTGTTGTGGAGAAGACCTAAAACCCAGGTGGAGAGTGGTAAACCAGCTCTCTACCAATCATGCCACTTTTGTACCAGTGGAAACATTTTGCCTAGCAGTTGATATTATAGATTATCAGATTAATAGCTGGGGATTCATAGCCATTGATATCTTTTGTCCCAAGTTACCTGTATTAACTTATGGCACTATTATAGTTACAGTCCACAGGAAAGAAACTTGCAGCTCAGTTAAAGTTTGATTTCTCTGCTCCTTGAAACCAAAATATGGTGTGTCTTCAGCAGTGGAAGCTCATTAGTCTATGCTGGTTCCTTCTATGTCTGGCCAGAGTTGGTGAGCTCCCATTTAGCTCAGGTAAGCTGTTTCCGTGGGTGCCCCCATCATGATCTTGACCCCTTTGTTCATATTCTCACTTCTCACACTCTTCCACTGGACTTTGGGAGCTCAGTCCAGTGCTCTGCTGTCGGTCTCTGACCATTTCTCCATCAGTTGCTGGATGATGGCTCTAGGGTGACATTTAAGATAGCTATCAATTTGACTAAAGGGCATGGTCAGTTTGGGCACCCTCTCCACCCACTATTGCTTAGGGTCTTAGCTGGGATCATCCTTGTGGATTCCTGGAAATTTCTCTAGTTCCAGGTTTCTTGCTAGCCCCATAATGGCCCTGTTAATCAAAATGTCTCTTTTCTTGCTTTCATCTCTGTCCCATCTTGACTATCCCATTCCCTCAAGTTCTCCTCTGTCCTCTTCTTCTCCCCTCTTACTCCCCTACTGCCATACTTCTCCCCTTCACCCCCATTCTCGAATTTTGTCAGAAGATCTTGCCTATTTCCCCTTCCCAGAGGAATCTCTGTATGCTTCTCTTAGGGTTCACCTTGTTACTTAGCTTCTCTAGGGTCATGGACTATAGGCCCATTATCCTTTGCTTTACAGCTAGTGTCCACTTATAAATGAGTACAAACCATGCTCATCTTTCTGGGTCTGGGTTACTTCACTCAGGATGATTTTTTTCTAATTCCATTCATCTGCATGCAAATTTCAAAATGTCATTGTTCTTTACCACTGAGTAGTACTCCATTGTGTAAATGTACCACATTTTCTTTGTCCATTCTTTGGTTGAGGGGCATCTAGGTTGTTTACATGTTCTGGATATTGCAAATAATGCTGATATGAACATAGTTGAGCACATGTCCTTGTAATATGATTGAGCATCCTTGGGTATATGCCAAAGAGTGATATTGCTGGGTCCTGAGGTACGTTGATTCCCAGTTTTCTGAGATGCCAACATACTGATTTCCAGAGTGGTTGTACAAGTTTGTATTCCCACCTGCAATGGAGGAGTGTTCCCCTTACTCCACATATTCTCAAGTATAAGCTGTCATTGATGTTTTTTATCTTAGCCATTCTGACCTTTGTAAGATGGTATCTCAGAGTCATTTTGATTTGCATTTCCCCAATAACTAAGGATGTTGAATATTTCCTTAAGTGTCTTTTGGCCATTTGAGTTTCTTCTGTTGAGAATTCTGTTTAGATATGTACCCCATTTTTAATTGGATTATTTGGAACTTTGATGTCTAATTTTTTGAGGTCTTTATATATCTTGGAGATGAATCCTCTATCTGATGTGAGGTTGGTGAAGATCTTTTCCTATTCAGTAGGCTGTCCCTTTGTCTTATTGATTGTGTTCTTTGCTTTGCAGAAGCTTCTCAGTTTCAGGAGGTCCCATTTATTTATCGTTGCTCTCAGTGTCTGTGCTACTGGTGTTATATTTAGGAAGTGGTATCCTGTGCCCATGCATTGAATGCTACTTCCTACTTTCTCTTCTCTCAGGTTCAGTGTAGTCAGATTTATATTCAGGAGGTCTTTTTTTTTTTTTTTTGGTTTTTCGAGACAGGGTTTTTCTGCAGCTTTGGAGCCTGTCCTAGAACTAGCTCTTGTAGACCAGACTGGCCTCAAACTCACTGAGATCTGCCTGCCTCTGCTTCCCAAGTGCTGGGATTAAAGGCGTGTGCCACCACCGCCCAGCTCTATTCGGGTCTTTAATCCATCTGGACTTGATTTTTGTGCATGAGAATAGATATGAATCTATTTGTATTCTTCTACATATTGGCATCCGATACTGAACATTTTAAAGATGTCTGTTAACCATTTGCATTTCTTCTTTTGAGAATTATGTGTTCAGAACAATGGCTCATTTTTTAATTGTGTTATTTTCTTGTTGTTTGGGTTTTTGAGCTCTTTAAATATTCAAGTGTTCTCTTCAAGGTATAGCTTGCAAAACCTTTCTACCTGCTAGTGAGCTGTCTCTTCACTCCACTGCCTATTTGCTTTCTTGTATGCAAAAGCTTTTTGTTTAATAGATCCCACGTGTCAATCTTTGGCCAAAGACCTGTTTTTAAATGAAAATAAAATATAAATAAATCCTTTGAGTGAGGTACAGAGTCATGGCAAATGTAAGGCCAACCCCCTTTTAAGGCATTATTTCATTTTTTAACTGAAAAAACCTTTCCTACAATATAATCATACAATAGTTTCCACTCCCACAATTCCCCGAGCTCCTCCCCACCCCCCATGCACTTATCTCCACACCTTCTTGTCTCTCTATTTAGAAAACAAATGTGCAAATAAAAAAACAAAGCAAAACTCAGAATTTTTAGGCATAAGAAAAACACAGGAAATACATACATCCCATAAAAGCACAAAATCAGAAAACATTATACGCAAAAGGCAAAAAGACAAAAAATGTGTGTAAAGGATTACTTCTATTTCTAAGAGAAAAGATGAGATTTTTCCCCTTAAAAGTGAAAATTGTTTAGTCAAAATATAGTTTGTAAAACGTTATCCAGATACTATTCATTTATGTTGTGATTAGACCATCTCACCTTACAATTAAAACTGGGCAATTTTGACACTATACTCTGTTTTGCACACTTTTAAAACACTGTCTTCAGAGTTTTGTTGTTGTTGTTGGGGTCACTTTTATCTGTGCTTTTGCTGTTATTGGAAGTGAACATTTCTTTCACACAGGTGTTAGTTTATTATATTTCTGCTTCTTTAGTTATGTATAGTAACACACTACAGATTAGATATCTGTCTTTTACCCTTTGTGGTATGCAAAAGCTTAAAATGTTAGTCAACAATACTGTGTCTCTCCTTGAGGTTCCTTTCCCACTATTCACTTTAAAACTTTCATTCAAAAATGGGGACTCATTTACTTGTGCTTTCTTTCAGTTTTGTGACTTGCTATTTACATTTAAGTCTGTAATTCTTGTAGTGGTGGGGCAAGGAAGGCATCTCTTGGTCCTGTCGATGATGTTCATAATTTTATTGCCCTTGTTCTTATCCCTGTATTTTGAATTTTGTTTTATCATATCTATTCTCATCTTGGGAGTCTGTCACTCTTGGGACTGCAGTAAAGTGTTTTTTGTTTGTTTGGTTGGTTGGTTTTTTTTTTTTTGCAGCTTCTTACAGAGCTATGAGTATGAAGATAGAGCTTATTGGGTGCTGACTTTTCTCTCCTAGCTGCCTTGCATGCTGTAACTGCTATGTATACATGGTTGCTTTTAGCACTCTTGAGATCTGTTATTAAAGAATGGTGTCTCAAGAGATACAGGCTCATGATCCCTGTGAGAATAGAAAATGAATATGTGTGATAGATTTTTAACTGATGGGCTAGTAAAGGAACCACTAAGATGTTTCTACTGGTCCAAAAGAGCATTTTAAAAAAAAAGAAAGAAATCACTCAAGTGAGAGACCCTGAAACACTCAGCTCTAAACAGGATGTCTCCATCAAATCCTTTCCCTCAGTATTCAGTGAACTCTGTAGAAGATGAGACAAAAAACTGGTGCATGAGCCAGAAAGGTTGGAGGGACAACAAGAATACATGTCTCTATATCAGCAGGATTAAAACACATATGAACTCACAGAGCCTGAGACAGCATGCAGAGGGCTTGCATGGGGCTACACCAGGTCCTTGACATATAAATATATGTGTATATATATACATATATATATTATGGCTATCAGTTTAGTATTTGTATGGGATCCCTGAGTATATGAATGAGTGGGTCTATCTATGTTTCTTGTGCTTGTCCAATTTCAGTCTTATTTTAGTTATCCCTTTTGAAGGCTGTTTATTTTAATGACAAGTAGAAAGATAGTAAATCTGGATAAGAGGGAAAATAGAGAGGAACTGAGAGGAGTAGAGGGTAGGGAAACTGTAATCAAGATATATTAAGTGGGAAAAAAACCTATTTTCAATAAAAGGAGGAAAGGAATAAAAGAGGAAATAACATAACACTAATAAGAAATTCCAATGTACAATTATGAATAAATGCATCACCAAAACCAATGCAAAATGCTTTGAATTGAACACAGTTCTTTCACACTGACATATAAATTATTTGAATTATTTTCAGATTTACAAAATTTACATAATTATTATTGTCATGGCAACTAAGGATGAAAAATAAATATGTGTAATCTAGAGGCTCATAATTTTATGTTTTGCCCATTCCATCCCAGCGTTTTTTGTGGTTTTCTTCAATAGAATCCTTCCCTTCTTTTATCATAATAATTCCACAAAAAGACTACTTGATTATTAAATAAAGCTGATTCCATTGATTCCCCACCATTCCTCACTCAGGCACAGAACTGCTATTCAACACTACAAACATTATGGCTGCTTGTAAACTCCAAGCTGTATAACTTTTTATTTCTTGTTATATTTGAGACAGGGTTTCTCTGTGTAGCCCTGAATGTACAGGAACTTATGATGTAGAACAGGCTGGCCTCAAGTTCCTGGAGATCTGCCTGTCCCTGCCTCCTAAGTGCTGGGATTAAAGGCATGAGCCATCACAATCCATATTTTGAAGTCTTGTAACTTTGAACAAATAAGATATAAATTTTTTCTTGGAGATTTGCATAAGGAATCTCAAGTTGTGATCTTGAAACTGTGGTTCTTGTCTTGATGGAAGGAAACCAAGACCAAAATCTTTCTGCATGAGATTCCATCTACAATTGCTTTACATTTAGGTAAATCTATCTCCATTTGAGGTCTCCAAAATATCTCTAGGTTATTTAGACATATTTTTGGATCCTTGAAGCCAAAGTCCAGATCAACTGCCAGAAAGAGCTCTGAGGCTTTGTCTCCTTAGAAAACAAACAAACAAACAAATAAAGTATCTAAATATGGTTTAAGAGCATTGCTTTAAAATGTGACTTTCAAGGCAAAGTCTTGGATTTGTAATTGGTTCAATTACAAACACCATTGTAAAAATAATGACTTTTTCTCACTGATGCTATGATAATTACTAAATGGCCTTTGAAAGGAATGGAATTTAATGGGAACTTCTGAAGCCAATGGATTAAAGGAAAGCCAGGTATCATTTGTAAATGATTCATTTCACTTCATGAGAGTCTAATCTAGACCTGGTCCTGATGGCACAGGACATTAACACCATGTACTTTGGAGGACAAAGCAGAAGGGATTCAAGTCAAGGCCTGCCTGGGCTACAGAGCAAGGTTTCAAGGATAGCCTGGGGAACTGAAGCAGACTCTAGCTCAGACATGGATACAGATAGATTCAGATATACATATTGACAAAGACAGGGGTTTTCGGAAGGTTGCAGGGGGCACATTAGGGCTATAGGTCACTGGGAGAGCCTTGCATGACCAAAGCTGGAGATTTAATCCCTAAGACCCTAAGAAGACAACAGCAACAATGCTCAAGAAAGGAAAGACAGAAGGGAGAGCTGGAGGGAGGGAGGGAGGGAGGGAGGGACTGAAGGAGGAAGGAAGGAAGAAAGGAAGATTACAATCTATTAGATTTGTAGGTGTTACGAACATTTTAGGAGGGAAAACCTGTGTTCTTATGTATCCAGAAAGCAGAGGATTGCATTATCATCAACAATATTGCAGGTAAACTGCGCAAGATTTCCAACACTAGTTTGTTCATTCCCCTGTGCTGGGTCTGCACTGGTCATCACTTGCCACCCTTCCCTTAGACATAAAGACTCCTGGAGTTCTTGTCTTAGTCTGTCCTTGAGCTATCTCCACTATCTAGCTCAAATCAGCTCAGCTTGTTAACGCCAAGAGTATTAAGTAAAGAAATATGATGCCTGCACCAAGGCTTCAACCTCCATGTGTTTTGAACAATAGATCAAATTATAACTGATAACATGATGCTGTTATTGCCCAACATTATTGGGCAGGTGCCAGTAGAGCTGTATTAAATACAGGCAAATCCCAGGGGTGGGAGTGTGGTTATCACCAGAGTTGCAATCAGTGTTTTCCCTGCGGATCAAAACAGATAAAGTAACGAGAGTCATGAGAAAGCTGTGGAGATTCCCCGCAAACACTTGGATGTTCCCAAAGATTTACTCCAGCAACATCATACTGTACAAATTTGCCAAGACAGGGCAGGGCTTGAGATGAGCACCTTTTCTGGTTGGATATGCCCTATGGTAGGAGTTTGTTTTTAACAGCATTTTTCAAAATTTTGGGGTGGGTTTTTCCCAGGGTCCTCCAGGGAAGTTTTAAATATAGTTTCAAGTATGAAAGATCTCCTGAAGGTTTTGTTCATGAAGGCTTTGTTCATTTTTTTCTCTACTTAGGATCCAATTGTGGAATGATACAATTAATAATGATAATAATAATAACAATAATAGCAATAATAATAATAGTAAACAGTGTTTTCAGAGGTCATTTAGATATTGGATAAAGATCAAAGTGCCAGAAAAATACTAAGTTAACTTTTTAAGCAAGCATAGTAATTAATAAACTATTTTTTAAAGAGAATTTGCAGTCATACAGAGCCTTAGCTAGTTACAGTGAGGAATCATTTTATTTTAATTTTATTGTTTTTTTCTAAATGACGCAGGAAATAACAAGTTCCACAAAGAACAAAAAAAATATCATCAGAGTGTCTTTTCTGTGTAACCAAATTACACAGGTTTTTACATACCTCTTTGATATAATCAGCAAAAGAAAGAATGAGTAAGCCAGGAAAGCAGGCCCATCAAGTTTGGGCAAACTGCTATTCTCCAGAAATAGGAAGACAGTATGCGTGCACACAAAAAGATAAAGGGCTCTCCTTACATCGTCTCCATCAACATGGAGAGGCACAGCAGTCAATAAGTAGATCTCAGCATTGACACAGATCAGAGGCAAATACACACAAAAGCACCAGGCCCTATGTAGAGCTATGTAAGACAAGATTCGTAACCTTAAAACAGGCAAGCAGACAAACAATGAAAACACAGTTTTAAAAGCTAGGTTCCCTTTTCTCTCTAATTTAGCACAGAAGAGGACTAACTCTTCACTCCATCATAGCATTTACAGAGATCACAAAGATAAACTGTAAAAATAATACTCTTCTCACCAGTGAAGGAGAATTTACCAGTTATAAAAATTTCAAAGACAAAACCAATCCCCAAAAGTGGTTACAAGTAGATCAGTATAGAAAGAAACAGATTACCAAATAAATTAGCCTTTCAATTGCCCCTGGAGACTCATTTCTGGGAGCCAAGAAGAGTTAGAATACAGCACTCTCAGAAGCACAGGCTACCCAGTCATTAGAGGAACCTACTGGGTATTAGTAATGCCTGCAATGTTTACAAAATGGTTTTCTGGAAAGGGTGTAGCCATAACTCCCAGACAGATGCAAAGCAAATGTTCCAAAAGTTTTACTTCATATGTCGATTATAGAGGAAACCAGAATGATACAACATGAAAATTCAAAGAGCAGAAATATGCATATGGGAAATAAGGAGAATTGAGATTAAATAGATGCAATTATTTCCCTCTGTATAATGCTAACTACATCCCACTCAGCACTCAAAAGCTTGCATTTTGTAGAAAAGAATATATCTTGCATTAACACAAGTTTTCTACAATTCAAGAATTATAAAATAACAAAATCAGAGAGAGAATAGCAGAAATTAGTATGAACGAACTATCAGAAACACCGCCATTATCTTTTGTTTTGTTCATTACAAAGACTTTACAATTGTCCCAACCCTTACTAATACAGCATAGGCTCAAAATATCCTCTTACAAATGATGTAAGAAATTCAATGTCACAAGGGAAAAGGAGCATAAAACTTCTCTGTAATACCAAGTCTATGTTCTTTATCAGTTCTGTACACAACAGAATAAAAAGACCTAGTTACCTTGAAGTTTTGTGTAGTAAATATACAAAAGACCCAATGGTGAATATCATGCAAATCATGTAGAAATAAAACTCCTTCCCTTTAAGACTTGGCTTCATCCAAACTCTTCATTTTCTCTTTATCAATAATGGGATAAGCAAGGAGCTATCCCATGGTTCCCTCTGAGTCGGTCTGTCTGATGGACATCCTTGAGTAAAGGTAAAGGGACCACAGGTCTCTCACAGATTTCAATTTAAAGAGGAAAAAATCATCCAGTTCAATTCATTTTAAAGCGGAGGAGGAAGAATTTTTTTGTGGAAACCACCATGGACAGATACCCCACTGATCTAAACAAACTCCCAACTATAGACATCTTTATATGGCGCACTGGAGAACAAACTAGGGTAGTTTCTCAATGATGCCTCTGAATCAACAGCTACCTGTAGAGCCCTTAATGAGGATTTCTGTTGAGTCAGTGAGTCAGGGTTAGTGAGTCCTGGCTTTACAAAGCCCGGCACACACTCTGATGGCTGGTACTTCAATAATGTCACAACCCAGGCAGAAGCTGCTGACAGGAATCATCACACATCACCACTCCTAAGAAAAGAATTGGAGGGGAAGGATTGTGTAATGGTCTCTATGGAAACAGCCTTTCGAATCATGTTTTCTTTAATACTGAACCATAAAGCAAACCCATTTCCTGCCAGTTATGTCCATGGACCTGACTAACAGCACCATTTGCATTCTAGGCCCAGCCAGGAGACAACTCAGTGAGAATCCCTATCCAGACAGAACTCTACACGCACGCGGTTCTCTTTGACCACGTCTCCAGAAGGAAGACTTAGGAGCCCAGAGTAAATGGTTTCCTTGTTGTCTGCTGCTTTTAAATGAACTCTTTGGTCAGAAGCAAAGTGGAATCATAAATGAGTCCTATAGCTAGAAGGCAAAATAGAGCAATAAAAGTTAACAAAGAAAGAACTGTAATCTTGACTGTTTTTTATTTCACTGATAGCCTCTTGATCTGGTTTAGGTTTTTATTTTTATTATTTCTCTCTCCCTCTCTCTCTCTCCTCTCTCTCTCTCATTTTATTTTTATTTTCCTGAGCACAGGCTGGTTACAAAAGTCCATGGAAGAGAATCTTGCTGCCACTTCAAAGATGTGCTAATTGGTGACATATTTTTTGTAACTCAGATGTTCCAAAACAAAAATGTTCCAGGTCCTGCTATTGCCAAATCTAGTACCAAATATGATACCATGTGTCATGTCTGGCAGTGCTGTCCCCTCACATTGCTGAATATTGATAAGGGGCCTCCAATTGGAAGACTAGAATAAAAAAACACACAAGGTTTTCAGTTGCAACGAACGAGTAAATAAAATCTGAGACATTCTGTGAGACTGTTAAATTATGACGTCAGTATGAACAAGTCTGTGTGGCTGGGTGACCTGAGGTCCATGACAATGGAGCTAAGGCGATGAAATCTGAAGGAAGCCAGAAGACTTTAGAGAATGAAGACATCGTGAGAAAAACCAACATGTTTTTCCAGTGTGCCCTTCAGATGGCCTTTGTGCAGGAAACACCATTCAGAAATCACTTTTTATTTAAAACTAGTATTTGATCCTCATGGCAATTTAATTCTTTTCATTTTCTAATCAGTCTCATAGTGAAGCAACTAACTAGAATCGAGCAAGGTAGTAATCTGTCTCATGTTGAAGTGGGGAGAGCCCAGAGCAGAGACAAGGAGTTCAAGCAGTGCAGAAGTATGTATGGTGTAGTATAACAGGTCCCAAGCTGGGTGAGGAGAGTGGAATTGCTACAGTTCATTATAATTGCCAAGTTGAGAAAATTTGGAAACAAACCCCCAAGAATGTATGCACTGGCACGTCTGAAGAGGTTTGTCTGATGTGGCCTGAGTATGGCTCATCGGTGGTGCCATTCCACGGTGGCCCGATACCCACCACACACACTGATTGACAGGTGAACTCTCTCTGCTTCCTGACTGTAAATGCAATGTGATCAGCTGCACCCTATTCCTGCCTTATCTCCCACGATAAAGCTCGAACTGTGTGAGCTGAAATAAACCTTCCTAACTGAAGGTGCTTTGGTCTGTTATTCCATCACAATAAGTATCAAGTATGGGTATTAAATTTGAATTGGACGTGTCTGTGCAATCTCAAATTTCAATGTATGCACCATACACAACACACACAAAACACAGTGTGTACACATACATGCCCCTGAGTGTATCCACTTGTCCTGGAAGCTGCCACACAACCTGAGTTCCCCAGCACCACTTTCACAGAACCAAGTAAGGATCCCCAGGAAACAAAGATGAGGCAGAGAAAAGACAAGTCGGGAACAGGCTTTTCCAGAGGGCGGTTATCAAGCAAGATTAACTAAAAGGACCCCATCTGAAAGAATTCCCACTGGGAAAACGTGGGAGAGCTGAGTGTTTAAATAGTGACAGTGGTAGGAACAAATTGGAACTTGAGTGTATAATGGCCACAGAAGGATAAGTTACAAGTCTGATTAGGAGAGGTGTAGCTGCAGAGGAACAATGGAAATGATCAGCAGTGATCAATGATAGGCAAATTCAATGTATCCTCTACCAGTGAAGATTTATGTCTGAACCAATCAGTCAGCTGTTACATTTTCAGGTGGACTGGTAAGGTGTATCTGATGTAATAGAAAGACTGTGATGTAATGGAGAGCCTGTGATATAATGGGGAGACTGTGATGTAATAGAGAGCCTATGATGTAATGGAGATTGTGATGTAATGGAGAGACTGATGTAATGGGGAGACTGTGATGTAATGGAGAGAGTGTGATGTAATGGAGAGAGTGTGATGTAATGGAAAGACTGATGTAATGGGGAGACTGTGATGTAATGGAGAGAGTGTGATGTAATGGAGAGAGTATGATGTAATGGAGAGACTGATGTAATGGAGAGAGTGTGATGTAATGGAGAGAGTGTGATGTAATGGAGAGAGTGTGATGTAATGGAGAGAGTATGATGTAATGGAGAGACTGATGTAATGGAGAGAGTGTGATGTAATGGAGAGAGTGTGATGTAATGGAGAGAGTATGATGTAATGGAGAGACTGATGTAATGGGGAGACTGTGATGTAACGGGGAGACTGCATGCACCACTTCTAACAGTTCTGCCAGCATTGCCTAACCTCAGTCTAATCAGGACAAAACTTAGAAGGACCAAATCCTGGGAAAGTATGCAAAAGAACTGCTTATAATATTCAAATATTAAGACCATATAATAAATAAAGGTGGAGAAACCACCCCAGGCTTCAGGAGACTTGAGACATGGCACCCAAATGCAACGTATTTCTGAGTTGGATTCTCAGCCTATAAAGGAAGTTGGAGCCAACTGGTGAAAACTGAGTGATTTATAAAGATTAAATGGCAGTAAAGAAAAAAATGTTTATTTGCTGTTTGGGGCCATTATTTTGCAGTTGTATGATACAATACCCTTAACTGTAGGCAATTGCACTAATGTGTTTGAGAGTCAAGGGACATCGCTGCAGCTGCTTATTTACACATAATCAGAGGAGAGGGTTTGTGCCATCCTGGCAACTCCTCTGAGATTGTTTTCTTTCTAAATACTTTTAGTGCATTAGCTAGCTAATTCTGAGGGGACACGTGTACAGTATGCTTATAAATGTCACGGGAATGTCATGGTTCTCTCTTCCCACTTTGTGGATTCCACAGATCAAACATGGACCCTCATACTTTTCAATAAGTGGTTTTACCTGCTGAGCCATTTGCCTGGCCCCTGCGACTCTTTTCCAATAAAGTAAATATTTGTGTATCACATTTACAAATTCAAAGCATTACTTCCTTATACTTTAAGCACAATATATAAACTTATTCTTATTTATTTTATTTATAGATTTGGCTAATTTTTATGACATGTTCTATAAAATATTTAAAATTCATTCCTAAAATTGCATGATATTTGATTTTCAAAGGATTCCAAACCTTTAACGTATGTGTCTTCGCATGCAACTAAATAAATATTGCAAATCTCAAGAATCAAACATACATAATAGTTTCTCAATTGTTACAATATATTCTGCCATGTCTAGCCTGGTGCCAGGAACAGACCTGACCAGGGCCAGGAAAAAAATTATGAAAAGACATGCACGCAGGAAAGCTGGGTTCAGGTGTGTGAACTGAAGATTTGGGCTGGGGTCTCTGATGGAGAAACCACAGCACTCCTGGATGTTTATCATATAGGGATAAACAGAAAGGCAGAATTAGTCCATGTAGCTGAACAAGGGGAGGCCGGGGGCTCTTATATAGGGATAGGAAGGAGGCAGGGTTTGTGCTGTACAGCTGGAAAGAGGATGCAGGCTTGCTGAGTTAGTCTCAGTGGATGCAGTCTCTGTAGGAGGGCAGTCTCCAGGCTCTAAACATCCAGGGGAAGAAAACTACGGCATTCATGTTCCACACACAGTTAACACTCACATGAGGTTCCCCAAGGAAGTTTCGCCATGCCTCTGAACCTCACCCCAGAGGGAACACTTCCACAATGTCTTATAAAACTACATGCTTCTAATTTTAAATCGTGTGCGTTCATTATCCAAATGTCACATTTTAAACAGAAATAGCAAATGTTTATTGTTGAAATACTTATCATCTAATGTGCAAGATTCTTGTAGCTGTAACCACTTCAATTTTTAAAGCTATCATTTGAAGGCTGTTCCTATATTTAATTCCAATGTTTAAGACACTAGAAAAACAATTCTATCATCACCCGTAATTTTCCCATTAGTTTCTGAGCTGATCTTACTAAGAGTAAATACTCTCCAGAGGTCTGAGCTGGATGAAGGGTTGCCATAACAAAGTATTCCAGGTCGGGTGGCTGAGACAAGTTATTTCTTTTCTCACCGTTATGGAAGCCAGAGCCCTGCCAAAGTGTCAGCTCGTTTGCTTCTGCTGAGGCCTTTCTCTTCTCCTTGCCCTCACCACCCTGTGCCCCAAGTCTTCCTCTGTGTGTGCACACATCTGTTGCCTCTGGGTACCCCAGTGTCTTTGTATGAGGGTGCTGGTCTGGAATGAGAGCCCACCATACTAGAGCAGCATTACCGTTCCCTTTCAGAACTCCTGTCAAAGCCAGCATGGTATTATGGCTTTGGTATACAAATTTTGGTAGACACAGTTCAGTCCATAGCACAGAATGAGGACAACAAGCTTCTGAGCTATTATTTTGAGATTATACGTTCTCATGCAATACGAAACCAAGTCAAGATCTCTGACAACATCAATATAATGCCTTTAAAATAAAAATTGTCATGGTCCAAGGGCCCTGCACTCGAGTTTCATATTATCAATTTCCTCGTCGCCGCAGGATGACTGATGTTCAGTGAATCTGGCTTCATTGATTTCTGGGGTGCTTTCCTATTCTTTCTATCTGTAGGTCCATGCTCATAAAGATTTAATTGATACCTGAGGGTTTTTTTTTTATTCACAGTTCTAAGGTCACGCTATAGTTCTAAGTTGTCACGCCTCCACTTGACAACTTGTTAAGATGACTACCACCAAGTAAGTAGCTGCAGGGGAAGCTAGTAGGCTTTAGCCCAGCACAAACTAGAAGACAAGTTTTATTGAAGCCAGTGGTTGGCCCAGGACTTGAGGGAGGGAACAAGGTATGTGACATATATAAGAAGATGAGGACACAGGATAGCGGGTCAAAGACACAGAACCAGAACTGAGCCAGCCAGCTGAGGGGAAATTAAACAAGAAACTAGGCAGTGCAATAAAAGAATAAAGAGCATTAGAAACCAGACTGTTTGGCAAGCTAAACTGGCAACTGACCAAATCACTTTATCTCTCCAGACTTTGCCTCTTGAAGGTGCCTTCAAAATCCGAAACATCCATGGTTTCTCCCGGCTGTCTCTCTAATATATTTATAGACTGAGCTGAAAGGAAGAGTAATACAGCATAAGTGTAAGTTTCTCCCAGATGTGTTATTGTGTATTTTGGATGGGTGTAACATTTATCTAAGTTGCATTTATATGACAAAAAAACATACAGGTATCACTGAAAACTAAAATAAAATAAATGGATCTGAATCCAGGAGCAATAATAATCATCGAACAGGAAGACCACCAAACTCCATTTTTAACTCAATACATTGCATTTTTTTTAACAGAACAACTCCTGTGT
Source organism: Ondatra zibethicus (assembly GCA_004026605.1). Taxonomy (NCBI): domain Eukaryota; kingdom Metazoa; phylum Chordata; class Mammalia; order Rodentia; family Cricetidae; genus Ondatra; species Ondatra zibethicus. Next base: position 74,446 of record PVIU01004012.1, read on the forward strand.
TCCGCCACACCTTCTGCCATGACAGGAAGTGTGCTTTCCACTGTCCTAGAGTCAGATGTTCTCAGTCTGGGTCTCCGTTTTCCCCTTCTTCTTCCTCTTTCTCTCTTCTTCTCTCCCATTTTTTTTCTCAGAAGCCCAGAGAACAGACATTTTATTCAGTACAGCCAAGTGTAGAGCCCCCAGCAAAATTTAAAACCTAAAGGATTCACACTATATAGAATCCTCATTCCTGTAATTACAGAAACTGTGCTGACCTAAGAATCTTCAGAACAGTGAGGAATTCTGGGAGAAAAGAATATACGTATTTCAATAGAGTGGGAGGTAGCCCAGGTGTCAACAGTGAAATTGTATGGGGTGTGTAGATCCTGGGGCTCCACAGGAGCAATGCCTCAGCTGACTCCGTGAGGCAGGCAATTGAGGCACTGGCACTATGAAGCTTCTCTTTCTGTTTCTCATTTCCCAATACAACTAATGAAGATAAGCAAATGTGTAGTCAAAACTTCACTCAACAAATGACTGGCTTTTCTGTTAGTCTGTCCTTCAGAACAATATGAATAGAAGGAGTGCATGGTAACTGCTGACCCTTTTCATCTCAAGGAAGCTACAAGGGAAAATTAAATATCGCAGCTTTATCTGAGGACTAACATTGTGACACATTATGGTTCTGAGAAGTTTCGAACAGGATTCTACAGATCTATTTAATCTTATTCCCCAAGTTGCCTACCAGTTGGCCACCCATACCACCTGTTTCCACCCCAAAAGACATTAGTGTCTATGTCACTTCAGAGTCTTCAAAAGCCACATAAAACCTCAAATGTCATATAATTAGTTAGAATGGGGAATGTTCACAAATCCCAACAGCTCAAAACCAGCACACCTGGGAAGGAAAAAATGCAGAAGCGTTTATAGCTAGATGTGAAGTAAACCCCCACCCCAAAAGGCTCATGTGTTGAAGGCTTGACTCAGAAGTGGCATTGGGAGAAGTGATTATATCATGAGGGCTCTAACCTAATCAATAGGTCAACTGATTGGTGCTGTCATAATTTGATTGTATTATTAATAAGAGTTTGTCTTTCTTTTTCTTTTTCTTTCTTTTTTTTGGTTTTTCAAGACAGGGTTTCCTGTGTAACAGTCCTAGCTGTCCTGGAACTAGCCCTTATAGACCAGGCTGGCCTTAAATTCACAGAGATTCACGTGCCTCTGCCTTCTGAGTGCTGGGATTAAAGGCGTGCGCCACCACAGCCCCGCTTCCTCTCAAATCTTTCTTTGCTTCCTGGCTTCTATGAGGTAAACAACCTCCTGTCACTCATTCCTACCACCATTATTCTGTTCCAAACCACACATGTTTAACAACAGAACCAGCCAGCATGGATCCAAAACACACCATCCCCATTAAGTTGTTTAAGACCCAGTGATGGGAAGTTGGTTGAAACGTAGAAGAATGGAAGCCTCTCTGTCAAACACTGCTACAGTAAAGTTAAGCTCCATCCTTTTCACAGTTCTGTCAATTTCATATTTTAAATTCTGGAAGATTAATCTGATTACCCATGCTAGGTTCAGGGATGCATTATTCATTAGTCCAAAGTTTGTGCAAATCCATCCCTGTTCCTCCTTTGTTTCTACAGGCATCTTCAAGTGATACTTCTGATTTAGAGCGATATCCCAAAGATATCAACTTTAAAATAACTTTAATCAGTATTCATTTTATTAGAGTTAAAGGATGACATTGTCCCTCAATTTAGTGTTAATATTTTAATTTTATTTGGAAGTATGCTGTTGTCTGAGATTTCTGTCCTGCCCGGTTCCCATAATCGTTAAGTCCCAAAGAAATCACACAGTGGTCTGCGTTAGTTATAAACTGATTGGCCCATTAGCTCAAGCTTCTTATTAACTCTTATAACTTATATTAACCCATTATTCTTACCTATTTTAGCCACATTCATTGTTGTTCTTATTGTCTGTGCCACTGGGATTATACACAGGAAGTAGTCTCCTGTGCCCAAGTTTTGCAGGCTACTTCCCACTTTCTCTTCTATCAGGTTCAGTGTGGTTGGATTTATATTGAGGTCTTTAACCCATTTGAAAGATATGAAGAATGCCTATCTAACTAAAATATATCTCTATATATCTAGAAAATCTAACTAACATGACTACAAACTTAACTTATTATAGATGACTATCTGTTAACCTATATTTCTTAATTATACATTACATTTTTAAATGAACTACACAATCACAATACCTTAATCAAGAGCAGAAATATAACAAGATTGATCTTAAATTTGTATCAATAAGGCAAAATTTATACCAATGTAAATTATTCATATCTATATCATCTCCCCCTTTAAATGTAAAAGAACATTTATAAACAATATTTGGGAATATGGGCATAGTTACTTCTCTCCAAACTTCTTCCTGCTGTATGAGGGCACTGTCAATCAGGTCTTTCATGTTGTATCCTGTGTGCCAGGTTCATCTCGTTCAGCAGTTGAGTGAAGTAATTTTCTGAAGGTGTTCATAGTGACCTTTCAGGAGGACGTGATCTATGAAACCATATTATTTGTCTGGAAGCAACCCACAGGTTCTCCTTTTCTTTGAAAACAAAAGAAGAACCTCTTTTCCAAAGCACCATATGCTTAGACCCAAATTTGGAAGTCATGATACCTTTAGAACATATATGTTGGTTTTGTTTGGCAGCCCATACAATGAAAATTCTCTCTGTACTTAGCTCCTTGACAGTCAAAAGATTCAAAGAAAACACAATAAAATACATAATCCAGACATTCTGTGAATGTTCCATTTTTACGTGGCTTATGTTTTTTAATCTATTACTATCTGTACTCTGTCTCTTTAAAGACTTTACCCTTTTATTTTAAGCATTAACTTTGACTCTTTATATTCTTTTTCTTTTCTCTCCCAAGCCTACATACAGCCATCCAACACTGTGACCCATTTATAGGTCTTTTATGTCTGAATCTGTCCTATTGTGAATCTGTAATTCTTTACTATCCAGGAGCATTTCTTAAAATGCTAAGCACTTCTTAAAAACTTAAGTTGTGCCATGTAGGAGAAATACGGTAAGGCCTGTTTCCTGCCCAATCTAAACCTTAACTGTGCTGTTATTATGATAATTACGCCATCTCCTGCCTGAGATCAGCACAGTTCAGCATGGCGGAGCCCCTTGTGCCTCTGAGCCCTGTGCTGTGCACCACTAGCATGGCAGGGCTGCTTGTGCCTCTGAGTCACTTGTGTCTCTGAGCTGCGCAGAGTTCCAGGCACACAACAGTCCACAGTGCCATCAAGCAAGCCGTAGCACTTTAGTCAGAAACCCCATCGAAACGCTCTGTCTCCAGCAGGAGCCAGAGATGGCGCTGGCAGGACAGCCCAGAAAACCTGCATTTTAAAACTGCTGCAGCTTTTTTACTGTAGCAGCTGCTGAGTGAGGAAATTTTCTCTGCGGCACCCTGCTAGCAAACAGCAAAAACTCTGTTAAACTCTGTATTCTTTTTGAAGCTCTCTCAGATTTTATGTGGAGTTAGTCGGCCATGTTGGACAGCCAATTGTAGTATGAGGCACGGGACTGCTTTTGGTCCCTTCAGCCACCAGGTTCCTGCCGCCCGGTGCCTGGCTAGCTTATGCCCGAAATAATTAAACACAAACTGTATTCATTGAAACACTGCCTGGCCCATTAGCTGTAGCCTCTTATTGGCTAACTCTCACATATTGATTCAGTCCATTTCTAATAATCTGTATTCACCACGAGGATGTGGCTTACTGGCATGAGTCTAACCAGTGTCCATCTTGGGCCAGAGAAGCATGGCATCTGCCACACTTCCCTTCATCACAGCATTCCATCCTGTCTACTCTGCCTACCTGATTTCTGCCCTTTCAAAAGGCCAAGGCAGTTTTCTTTATTCAACCAATGAAAGCAATACAAATGAAGAAGCACCTCCTACACCAATTACATCTGTTAGTTCTTGTATTTCTCTGTTAACTTTCTGTCTGGTTGATCTGTCCATTGGTGAGAGAGGAGTTTTGAAATCTCCTACTATTAGTGTGTGGGGTTTGATGTGTGCTTTAAGTTATAGTAATGTTTCTTTTACATATGTGGGTGCTTTTATATTAGGGGCATAGATATTCAGGATTGAGACTCTTAACAGGATGGATTATTCCTGTTAAGAGTATAAAGTGTTCATCTCCATCTCTTCTGACTGATTTTAGTTTGAAGTCGATTTTGTTCAATATTAGTATAGCCACACTTGCTTGTTTCTTAGGGCCCTTTGATTGGAAAACTTTTTCCCAACCCGTTACTCTGAGATAATGTCTGTCTTTGTAGTTGAGGTGTGTTTCTTGTAAACAACAGAATGTTGGATCCTGTTTTCATATCCATTCTCTTAACTCGTACCTTTCTATAGGTGAATTGAGTCCATTGATATTAAGTGATATTAATGACCAGTGGTTGTTAACTCTGGTTATTATTATTTTTTTCGGGGGGTGGTGGAGTTTGAGTGTTTCCCTTCTATGAGTTGTGCTGGTGTAGGGTTGTTAGATGTCTGTGTTATTACGGGTGCTGTTTGCTTCCTTGAGTTGTAGTTTTCCTTCTAGTACTTTCTGTAAGGCTGGGTTTGTGGCTGTGTATTGCTTAAATTTGTTTTTATCCTGGAATATCTTCTTTTCTCCATCGATGGTGAAAGAAAACTTTGTTGGGTATAGTAGTCTGGGCTTGCATCCATGGTCTCTTAGTGTCTACAGCACATCTATCCAAGACCTTCTGGCTTTCATGGTTTCCAATGAGAAGTCAGGTGGAATTCTGATAGGCTTACCTTTATATGTTACTTGACCTTTTTCCTTTGCCTTTGCAGTTCTTAATATTCTTTCTTTATTCTGTATGTTTTGTGTTTTGATTATTATATGGTGAGGGGATGGTTTTTTTTATCCAGTCTATTCGGTGTTCTGTATGCTTCTTGTACTTTCATAGAAATATCCTTCTTTAGTTTGGGAAAGTTTTCTTCTATATTCTTCTATATTCTGTTGAATATATTTTCTGGGCCTTTGAGCTGGAATTCTTCTTCTACCCTTATTATTCTTAAGTTTGCTCTTTTCATGGTGTCCCAGATTTCCTGTGTGTTTTGTGTTAAGAATTTGTTGGATTTGTCATTTTCTTTGATCAATGAGTTTATTTTCTCTATCATATATTCAGTGTCTGAGATTCTTTCTTCTACCTCTTGTATTCTGTTGGTTATACTTGTCTTTGTAGTTTCTGTTCGTTTACCCAGATTTTCCACATCCAGCCATCCCTCGGTTTGTGTTTTCTTCATTGCCTCCATTTCAGTTTTCAAGTCTTGAACTGTTTCCATTACCTGTTTGATTGCTTTTTCTTTGTTTTCTAGGGTATCTTTGAGGGATTTATTCATTTCTTCTAACTTTTTGTTAGTCTTCTCATCCATTTATTTAAAGGAGTTTTTCACATCCTCATTAATGGTCTCTATCACTTTCACAATGTTATGTTTAAAGTCGATTTCTTCTACTTCTTCTGGATTAGGTTGTTCAAGTCTTCCTGTTGCACATTCACTGGATTCTGATATTATCATGTTGCTTTTCAGGTTGTTGGAAGAATTCTTGCATTGGCACCTGCCCATCTTTTCCTTTGAATGCTGTCAGGAGAGTCTAAGTGGCTTGGTCCTTTTGTTGTGGCTGGCTGTGTACTTGGGGGATTTTTCTTGTTCTGCCCTCTCTTAGGTCCCCTTAGCACTGGAGTTGGTTCTCAGATCATGATGCCAAATCTTAAGGTACATTCATGAAACATATCCACTATATCCATAGTGTTACACTGTGCTTTTATATAATTTCCTCCAGCCTCTACCTCAGCATTTTGTCCACAATATACATACAACTATAAGAACCTCTGTTATCATTATTATTCTGTAGGATGGTTTATCTGTTAGAGAGCAGTGCTTTTTAAATATTTGTTACTAATTCTTTGGGAATTTCATACAGTTGTCAATAGCTCCTCAGCTAGGGATAAGAGGTGGTGAGCCATCCCATCATGCTAAAATGTGAAGTGTCCAGACCTTGTGAAGATTCTGTGTGGCAACCACAGTCTCTGTGGACACTTGGATGTAGTGGTCCAGTCATGTCCAGAAGACACTGCTTTGCATGTGTCCTCCCTAACTTCTACACCTACCATCTTTCTATGGCCTCTTCAACAATGATGCCTGCATCCTGAAGAGAGAAGGACTGGCACAGAAATCCCCTTTGTGGCTGAGCACTCCACTGGCACGTATTCCCTGCTCTTTGTCCAGTACTGAGTTTCTGTGTTCAACACTGTCCAGAGAACAGTGCATTTCAAATTTCATTCTTTGAACTCAATTATGAAGATTTATCTCAAAGAGCAATGCCAAGCAGATCCCCATACCGAAGCTCTCACAGTCCACAGCAAGTCTCCACAATGTTTCACTTGGACAATTTATTGCTCTGGGATAATGGTCTTGTACACTGTAAAGTTCTGTCACTCGTATTAGTTTAATAAAATTTAGATTGGCCGTTATCCAAGCAGGAAGTACAGGTGGAACAACTGTACTAGGAGAATTCTGGGAAGAAGAAAGTTAGAGACACAGTCACCATGAAAAAGAAGAGGAAACAAAATGAGAATGGATTACTGAGAAAAGGTACCAAGCCATGTGGCTAAACATAGACAAGAATTATGGGTTAATTTAAATTGTAAGAGTTAGTTAATAATAAGCCTGAGCTAATAGGCCAAACAGTTTATAATTAACATAAATGGTGTGGGACATCATTTTGTATATGTGTTGCTTTTATTGGTTAATGAATAAAGAAGCTATTTTGGTCAATGGCTTGGCAGAGTGAAGCTAGGTGAGGAAAAATTAACTTAATGCTGGGAGGAAAAAGGCAGAGTCAAGAGATGCTATGGAGCCACCAGATGGGAAAGATGTGAGCTTCCAGTTGGAACCCTGCTGGTAGGCCATGAGCCTTATGATATAGAATAAAATAATGGAAATGGGTTAATTCTAGATATAAGAGCTAGCTAGTAATATGCTTAAGCTATTGACCAAATAGTATTACAAATAATATAGTTTCTGTGTGGTTATTTAGGGGATGAACAGCTGGAAACAAACAAGCAGCCTCTGTGTTTCTTTGGGACTGAACAGCTGCAGGACCAGGCAGGATAGAAACTTCTGTCTACAAATGGCAACCAACATGGGGCAAGAATTTCTACATAAAGCCTGAAAAAGGTTTTCTTTTTTTTTTTTTTTTTAAAAAGGATTCTAGACAGACAAGAACAGAGTCAAGTACCTCTTCTTGGTAACTGTCTTTACTCTGGTAGACTCTGTTTGCTGGCACCAAGCTGTGGCATAGTTTTTTTAAGAGAGGTTTCCTGGCTTAGCATTAGTGGCAAAAACCTCACAGCTCTTTTAAGAGGCCCTGCCACCAAAAACTTAAATGGTGTTTATGAGTAGCCAGAAACAAGCTTCTTGGTGGTGGCATGGGCCTAGAAACTCTGCAGAATTGTGGTGATAAACATGGCTCCTACCAATACTTCTGCCATGAAGCTAGACTCTCAGGAACCAAGGAATGAGGTGGAGCCAGTCATCAAAGCCACAGCTTTAATCCTAGCCATGCTACTTAGCAGATTAAATGCTCATGTGCTCAGAGAAAGAGAGATATACAATAAAGACAGATTCAGATGGAAAAAAAAACTCTAAATGGTTTATTGTATGTTTAAAAAATACATAGGCTTGGGAGAGGAAAAAAAGGTAGAGAAAGTCCTTAAAAAAAGAAATAGACTAGTTGAGCATGGTGGCACATGCCTTTAATTCCAGCACTGGGGAGATGAGGCAGGTAGAACTCTGTGAGTTCGAGGCCAGCCTGGTCTGCAGAGTGAGATCCAGGACAACAAGAGATACACAGAGTAACCCCATCTCAAAAACCAAAAAAATAAAAATAAAAATAAAAAATAGAGATGTTAAAAAGCCATGTAAAGATGGAAAATACACAGACAGTCTGTATACTGTATGTCATTGTGTTCTCTTTGAATTGTTTGATTGCTGAGGAAGGAGCAATAGCTGCTAAAAGACATTTGATTATAAATGATGCTAGATTAATCTGACCTATATATTTTGAAAATGTCTTGACTTCAAAATTTAAGTCCAAAGATATATTACTTTGGAGAAAAGGTTTTGGTTTTGTTTCCACAGGAAATGAGAACTTGTGAATTCATTCTGATGTAAGAAAAATAAGGTTTGATCAAGAAAGATCCCCTGAAAAATCTCCAATGGGAACAAATGACCCAGATGATGAAACATTTCAGAGCACCTCTGTTACAGTATCCAGAACCTCAAGACTTCTGGCTGAGATGATCCAACCTCACAGAATACTCAAGTCAGGACTTGACCGTAATCCTACATTTACTTTGGGTGCCCATAAGATTATCAGTTCCCCCAGTCAGCATAAAGTAGCCTAGAAAACTATGTCCACATTCCCCCCAAAAAATAGACTATGGATGTTAGTCTTTGTTTGTACTATGGGTGACAAGTTGTTATGGATAATGATCAAGAAAAAACGCTAAACAAAGGGGATTATATTCAGGGTCTTGTTTTGAAAAGGAAAAAAAAGGAAATGCTGTAGGATAGTGCTCTTGTACACTGTAAAGTTTTGTCACTCATATTGGTTTAATAAAATGCTGATTGGTCAATAGCCAGGCAGGAAGTATAGATGGGGAGACCAGACTGTAAGAATTCTTGAAAGAGGAAAGGCAGAGGCACAGTCACCAACCAAAAGCCGAGGAAGCAAGATCAGAATGCCTCACTGAGAAAAGGTGCCAAACTATGTGGCTAAACATAGGCAAGAATTATGGGTTAATTTAAGTTGTGAGTGCTAGTTAATAATAAGCCTGAGCTAATGGGCCAAATAGTTTATAATTAATATAGTTCTCTGTTTTTCTTCAGGACTGAACAGCTGCAGGACTGGGAGGGACAGAAATTTCTGTCTACAATTAATGGCATTATTATTTTTCTAATTAAAGGTAAAGGAATGGAAAACAGGGCAAAAGAAAGACTCCTGTCTAGCTCTCCAGTTAGCATAGACAGGGGTTTATAAACAGAACAAGTGCTAATATTTGGGGCTAGATAACATTTTGGTAAAGGAGAAATCTGTGCATTGCAGACTCTTTTCTGTATTGCCTGTCCCCAGAGAATCACAATTGCTCCCAACTGATGGCAATGTCACCAGATGAGAGGCATTAGTACAGCTTGGGTTTCCATATGGAAGGATTATAGTTGCAGATCCATTGGGCATCACCATATCCTTTTTTATTTGACAAGTTTGCTTTTGAAACAAAAGCAAAAGATGTTTCTCACTAAGCCTTGCCAAGCTTGGGAAATTTCTGAAGACTTGTATTTGGTGCTTTCATATTTTAAAGAGGTGAGAGGAGCCTTGTCGGATATTCAAATGTGATTACATTTAAAGACTTCGGATTGTAAGGCAAGGGAATGATACTAAAGATTTTAGGTATTAGTTTAGGATGTCCAACAAATGAGCATAAAAACAAGCAACATTCCACTGGTATGTTTTATCTGTAACAAACCAAAGAAGAGGTCACTAACAACTGACATTATCAACCTTTGCACACTTTTACTTAGCTCTGCTTGGTCAACCTAGACCTATGGTTTTGCTAATATTTCATTTTCTCTAGTTTTACATTTGGAAAATGGATCTGTGAATGACACCAATGTCAGATTTCCCTTTGCCTCACCCCATGGGTGAGTCTTGTTTTAATAGAATCTAATTTTAAAGATAAAAACTGTTCTTTTCCAAGAAACACTAGCATTTAGTTTTAAATGACTCATAATCATAAAATAAAATTTTAGAAAACTTTCCTATTAAGAAATAATAAAATTGTCATTATGCAGTTCTGACTTCTCTCAGGAAGTTAAGTAAATATTTGTTAGTGTGATTAAGCAATAAGTAATAATTCAAATTAAAAATGAATGTGATTTTTCTTTTTCATTTATTTATTCCATTTCTGGCATCAAATCATGCAAAAGCCATGTGTTTATTGTGTTATTTATAATCACTTGTCAACAATTAAAGATGGGTGAACTTGTAAACCTAATTTTTAGTTTATAATATGCCAATCGTTTTTGAAGAATAGCATTTATTTCTCCAAAATTTTTGGAGGGTTTCATTCATAAGCACCGTACTTACATCATCTTTACCTTCTCTCATCCACCAACTCCTCCCGTGCCCCCACACCGTCTCAAACTCATGATCTCTTCTTCTTTAATTATTATTACTACATGTAGAAGAGGGTTACATAAAAGCTGACAAGACACTTCTAAGGCAGTCTATGAGATAAAAACTAGTGATTTTGAATTCATACAACTAAAGTACATTGGCCAATATTTCTGCAACTCATATTGCTCACTGTGCCCATCAGTATAATGCAAAGGATTGCACTAGGTAAGATACCTAGGCACACTAGAACTTAATATTCTACATCACAGTGATCAACACATCTCAGAGCTCTCCACCAACCCTTAGATTTGAACTGAGAACATAACAGGAGGAAAAATAATTGAGTTACCTTAATTAAGTGAGGTGGATTTTATGGCAGAGCTGTAACATGATTTGAGCCACATAGGTAGGTCATGTGTGCAATCATAGTTTGTATTATGAGGGACCTAGCTCTCCCTCTTTGGTAAAATACTAATGTATTTGATGTAATGATGTTACAAGTTGAAGTGCAGCATGTAGGCCCTTGTTGTCCATGGTCTAAATAACTTGCTTCCTAATCTTTTGTGTCAGGGATAACCTTACGTAGTGTTTTTAAAATCTTATTTGATTATTTCATTTATGGTTTTCTGAGCCATGTGTGATGCTTTTGCCAATAGAAAACAGAAAAGGCAATTTGGCTTAATTTGACAGTCAATTTATCCAAACACTTCTACCAGGTCAATCACATTTTCTTTGATGGAAACACTATACATAATAAATTAACTCCAGGAGACCGAAGACTGAGTTCAGTTTTCTTATAACGAAATTAAGAATATGCGCAACTCAAATAAAGTCAGTCCCAGCAGGGATTGTGAGTCTCATTATTCCTGAAGCATCCCTATCTGATGAACACATTCAGACAGAACTGCATGCAACCAAATGTGAGGATATTTCACTGGCCCCTACATTGGGTAAATCATGAAATATTTATAACAACACAATTCTGTTTATGGAAGCACAGTGTGAGAAAAGAATGTGGGAGAGAAGGAGGAAGAACAGATTTAGCTGGCTGAAATTTAGTACAGGACAGAAAGGGAAGATGGCATGTGGAAGAGAGAGATAGGTATCATCATTTGATTAAACTCCACATGTGTAAAATCCTAATACCTCCTATAACCGAAAGAATAAGTATACAGCATTAGTCATCCCAAAGAATAAGTATACAGCATTAGTCATCCCAAAGAATAAGTATACAGCATTAGTTATTGGCTCATCTTATTGGGTATTTTTCTTTCTTTTCTTTTTTATTTTTTGTTTGTTTTTTCTTTGCTTTAAGACATTTAAGGATACATCTTAGACCCAGAATTTGTGCAACTTGCTGAAGATAATTCAACTGGTCCCTCAGAGGTTAACATGGGCTAAATGCTAGAAAATATTTCTCATTTCCTCAAGTTTTTGGAAATACACTTTTACAAGACCAACTACTAATCAATACTAAAGAATAAATCACTGAAGGCATCCATATGACACAAAATGCAGATATTGGCCATTTTCCAGGTCCATCAAAACAATGCCATCAAGCCAACTTGGTTGCTCATGAGAAAAGTATACATTATGTGTACACTATTCAAGTGCCATCATTTGCCTTGCCACATGATTGCTAAGTTTAGCTGAGATGACTTCAATCTATTTAAGATTATGAAATCCTAGATCAAGATTGTTTTTTCAAACTAAAAAGAAAACTTCAGAAGCAAATGTGTTTTACTGGTACCATTAAAATGGTAACATTGAGGACAGTTGTGTTTTTTTATACCTCATTGTCAGTTTCTGAGCAAACTGTCATTGTACCCATGATGCTAAAAGAAACAATATATATGAAGCAATACTGTTTGAGCAATAAGAGAGCTACATCATCACCATTCATGTTGCTATTTGAAGTTTTGCTACATATAGTCTCTGTGGTGATTTGAATAAGAATGCCCCCCATAGGCTTATATATTTAAATATTTAGTCACCAGGGCATGGAACTGGTTGGGTAGGATTAGGAAGTATGGCTTTGTTGGAGGAGGTGTGACTTTATTGGAATACAGGTGGCCTTGTTGGAAGAGGTATGTCACTGGAAGTGGGTGAAGAGATTTCAAAAGCCCACAGAAGTCTCTGTCTTACCTGTTTTCTGCAGATTAGGATGTAAAGTGCAGGACATCTCCTCCAGCACCATGCCTGCCTGCCTGCCTGCCTGCCTTCTGTAATGATAATGGAATAACCCTCTGAAACTATAAGTCAGCCCCAAATCAAATGCTTTCTTTTATAAGAGTTGCCTTGGGCATGGTGTGTCCTCAAGCAATGCAGCAGTAATTAAGACAGTTTCTAAGGAGCTTGCATTATTTCTAAGAGACATCAATAAGGAGATAGGCAAGTGGCCACAAAGTGGTATTCACAGAATTCATTACCTAAATGTCCAGTATATCACAAACTTTTGGTGTAGTAGTAGTATAATTTGGAATTTCTTTTACAAATTTACATTTCCTATTAATGGTCTTAATGACTTTTGTCAAAAGTCACAGAGAATCAGAACAGATGGAAAGCCAAGCCCCATCCATTCATTATCTCTAAGAAATGCACTTTGCCACAAAACACAAGTATTACCTCAGGGTGAAAAGATAGTAAAAGGTATTCTAAGCAAAAAGAGATCAGAAGCAAGCACTGTTTTATTGTCTGATGAAATCTAATTTAAGGTACAGCTAATCAAAAGTGAAAAAAACTCACTTCACATTTATTAATAATCTACTGAGAGGATATTAGAATTCTACAAATCTTTTCACCAAGCACATGTGTACCCAATTTTGTATAACAAATGCTCTCAGATATAGAGTTCATTGCCCCACTATTACCAACTGACACATCAACCTAGCAAAAAGAGAACAGAAATAATCTGAATTAAATGATTCTTTACATCAAATGTACTTAACTGATATCTACAAAACACTCAATCCAAATGCTGCAGATTGCAGTCTTCTCAGGAGTATATGGAATTTTCTCTAGAACCATTTACATATTAAGACACAAACTAATTCCCAGCCAATAAGGACAGGTGACACCATTATATATGATCACAGTGAAGCAAAACTATAAAACAGCAAGAACTACAGAATGTTCACAGGATCATGGATATTAAAGAACAGACCACTGAAGGATGAATCGTGGAAACAATCAAGAAGGAAGTTTAAAATTCCTAGAATCAAGTAATAGTAAAATCATAACATACCCAAACCTATAGAATATAATGAAATAAGTCTTAAGAAGGAATTTTATAGCTCTAAGTTCTTATGTTAAGAAATTAGAGAGATCTCAAATAAATAAGTCAGTAATGTATCTTAGACTCTAAGGAAACCAGGTCAGGAACTCAAGGCAGGAACCTGGAGGCAGGAACTGAAATAGGAACCACAGAGAAACACAACTTATTGGCTTGTACTTCTACTGGTTTGCTCAGCCTGCTTTCCTATACAACCCAAGACCACCCACCCAGGGATGGTACCACAGACAGTGAACTGAGACTTCCCACGTTAATGCTCCACAGACTTGCCCACAGGCCAGTCTTATGTAGGCATTGTCTCAATTAAAATTCCCTCTTTACAAATGTGCTTCTTTGTGTCAAGTTTGCAAAAACCAAGCAGCAAACTGACCCACTGGTCAACAGCAGGCACAGTTCTTGATTCCTAGCATAAGCATGGGGTGGACCACAATCCTCATCTAGGACCCAGTGCAATCCTCTGTTCTCCTTGGGCATATGTACATATGTTCACATAAAAATACAAAGACATCATTATATACAATAATAATAAATGGACTGAGCAGGCTTTATATATGTGTGTGTGTGTATTTATGTTTAGTATATACATGTACATATATTTGCATGAGTACATGTATAATATATACATATATGCATACACATATGTAACAATAGTAAAAAAAGAAAAGTTATCAGGATATCAACTTGAAGAGGGTATATACAGTTCTGAGGGAGAAAATAGAGAAGGAAGGAGAGGGAAGTGATGCAATTCCATTTCAATTACAAATAAAATTTTTGAAAAAAATTTAAAGGTTCACAGGTTGACTACCTGGGGCTTTTCCTTTTCAATTCTAATAAATCCTAATAAATCAAGCTTCAAGAAAGTAAAAACTATTTTGTAAAAGGGCTGATTGTCAGGTTCTCAAGCAAAATCAAATGAAAACAAAAAAATGAAAAAAAACAGAGAAAAAAAGCAACGAAAACAAAATGTCATAAGGAATCTAACAATAACAAAATTCAGGGGCTGGCACAGTGGCTCAGTGGATAAAGGTGCTTGCTGCAACACCTGACAACATGGGTTTGATCCCTAGAACCCACATGACAGAAAGAGAAAGCCAATTTCCCCAAGTTGACCTCTGATACAAGTCTTCCATGTATGAACAGTGACACATCCATGCCCACATATGTACACACATGATGTAGGAGTTCTTTCTGTTTGTGTGTTTATTTCATTGGATAATGAATAAAGAAACTGCCTTGGCCTAGTTGATAGGACAGAACATAGGTAGGTAGAATAGACAGAACTGAATGCTGGGAAGAAGGACAGAGTGGCAGATGCCATGGATCTTCTGCCTGAGATGGACACTGATTAGAATCTTGCCGGCAAGCCACAGTCACGTGGTGATACACAGATTAAACAGAAATGGGTTAAATCAAGATGTAAGAGTTAGCCAATAAGAAGTTAGAGCTAATGCACCAGGCAGTGCTTAAATTAATACAGTTTCCATGTAGTTATTTCGGGTGTCAGTTAGCCGGGTGGCTGGGAAAAACAAGAGGGCCTGCTCTCCATGCAACACTCACACACACACACACACACACACACACACTTAAAAAATTAATTTAAAAATTTAGCAACAATCAAGCTTTAAATCCATTCCCAGGCTACTTCCTAGAGCTACTGAATCAGAATCTTCCAGCAGTGACACATTCATAATACACTCAAAGTAGAAATTATGACTTGGCCATTTTCAGTTAGGGTATCACAGCCCTACAGGCAGCCCTTCATGGTAGGTCCCATCAAAATGGCTCTTGTCTAGCCATTGCTGAAAGTGGCCCTGATCTTTGGGAAGCTGCATGCATGCCTTATGTCCCTGCCAGTGGATGGCTGGTTTATACCCCACAGCTTCCCACTTGTAAAACTCTCCAAGAAAAAGAAAGAGAGAAGAAGAGGAGAAAAATAAAGAATTGGTGGTCAGACCTGACAGACTATTTTATAGAAAGATGCATTGGAACAAGTCAAATTACTTCAAAAATTTTGGTTTCTCTCCAAAAGTTTCAGGCCTTACCTCAGTCCCTACCATATGTGGAGGGTTTTGTGTTGACTCCCACAATCGGAATACACCACTAATAGATGTTCTAATTACACAAATGGTCAATGAGTAGGATGCACACACACACACACACATGCACGCATGCACACACAGTCATTAGCTAGAAACATTTCCAGACAGTTCAGCATATGAAATAAAATTGATATCTTATGAACTCAAAACTTTTAAGGGTACTCTGGACCCTTGAAAAACAAACATTTATATGAATTTGATATCAGTGCCCTGACTCATATAATTTAGTTGAGGAAGAATGTGTAAGATTGATTGAATGCTGCATTTTATGATGTTCTGTGCTCTGAAATCACATGACCATTTTGTAGCTCCAGAGAGGCTTATATGGAAATGGAAGGGAGACACTTTTACATTTTTTTCTACAGTGTACGACGTCCAAGCATTTCTTATGTGAAAAAAGCTGGTTTTGTCTCGAGGGAAATTTTTCCCCCATTCTCTTATTTAATTACCTAATGTTTTAATAGCGGCGTTCTTAAAATCCAGGAAGTGAAACAAGAGAGAAATGATGTTTCAAGGCTCTTGAGATACAAACGACCTGAGGCACTGATCAAAAACATTAGAACCATTATTATCATAAGAGACTGAAACAAGGCTTCTTAATTAGATTAGGGAAGAAGAAATAAACTTTGCGCTGCCAAGCACACTCGGTATTATGATATGAAATCACTTTCTAATATGAGTATATCATGAATCATGTCTAGTTATATAATTTCAAAGGCCTATTATAAATAGAGAAAGGCAATAATCATTCCAAAAACAATGCAAAACTCAATAGAGAGGCACATGTTGTGTTTGTTTTCATTCCCAGTGAATTTTGCTAGTGAATTTTCTGTGTCTAGCCCCAAAAAGAGTTTAATATTGTATGGTCTTTTGGAATGGTCCAAATACAGCTCAAACTATGACTCCTTAAAGACTTGATTCCTTTCCTGGCAAATTCATCTTGCTTTAAGATTCCATGCCCGCTGAATCAATGTAGACAAAAATCTGGTGGGATCCAATCACTCTGAGGGACTATCTTACTCCCTAGTCACTTATGTGCCCCAAATACTAGATTCGTAGGTGTGAAAGATAATCTGTCTTTATGGGGAATATGCACCAATGGGGAATGATGATTAACTAAACATAATGTGATATATTCCACAACTTCAGAGACACATGGCTGTGTGGAAGCAGAGGACGGAAGCCAGTAAGTGTGCCATGGTATCTGAGGGCTGAAAGGATTCCACAGAACTGATCTTCAGCTTGATGTACAAATCTATTTCCCCAGCCCAGCAAATTTCTTTCCTCTGTTTTTCTTTTTTTTTTTCACATTCTAGATATTTATCTGTTCTTTTTTCTCTATCTTTGGTGTCTACTGTTAGTTCCTTTAATATTTTTGCAACTAAAAGCCACATAGAACTTTAGGGCAGTCCTCTTTACAGTTAAGATTCATTTAAATCACGGCCAGAGTTGCTTTTCTAAAACCTCACAGGACCCTATTGCATGTGGACTGTGCATTGACCTTATAGACCCAGATCCAAATAATGACTCTAATAATACTCATGTTGCTAAGTACAAAGATGTCTTGGAATCTTGTCACATTCATGTTCATAAAAATCTAAACTCGCATGGAGAAAATAGGTAAATAATCTAGCTAGTGGATCACCATGTTCTCCTCGTTCATGATAGACCTTCGTACTGAGACTGGGAGTGATAATCCAATCTTGTCTATTTCTGTTTTCAAACAGTGAGTCAGCCTTTAAACAGAAACTTTTGAAATCATTTGTTTAAAGATGTGCATGGTCTCCTATTTTATTTTTTTTAATTTTCTATTTTCTTGTAAAATAATCTTAAATTTCATTTTCATTTTAAAGCAATATTTATTGAAGTGTTATGTCCCAGCTACCATTAAGTAAGGACTTACTTCTTGTAGTCATCCAAACACCCTTGCAAAGTACTTATTATTCCCAACCATGTGGATAAAAATAACTTGGACCGAGGTAAATTAAGTAAAATTTCACAGAAAAGCATCAAGAAACTGTTTGTCATCCACACATTTATGGATGTCATCTCTGATGCAGAAATCTGTTGTGAGCCAACAACAGTGCATGTTTACTACAGAAGGGAGTCATTCTTCCATGTTTAGTATGACTGTGTCGTGGAAAGATATGCTTAACTCAGTTTCCATGTCATAGAGTCAACCTTGTATTTGAACCTGAAAGAGGGTTTGCCACCTCGTGGGAAAACTGAGGAAGAAGAAGAAGAAGAAGAAGAAGAAGAAGAAGAAGAAGAAGAAGAAGAAGAAGAAGAAGAAGAAGGGGAAGGGGAAGAGGAAGAAGAAGATCTCTTGTCTATTATGAAAACTTAGCCAGCTTAAAATTTAATTAAAACATTACACCATTTTCTCCTCCCTCTCCTTTATCCTACCCTTTCTATGTCCATTCTTGCTATCCCTCCCACCCCCTTCTTTAACTTTTGTTGTCTCACACACACATAAAATTGTATTTTTCTCATTTCTATGTGGGAGACTCCAATTTTGCTCATTTGCCTTCAATGGTGAGGGCAGGCACATTCTCAGAAAGATGCTTCCCTTAGACAGATGTTCTGGAGACAAGAAATCACTGGCTCTTCCTTGAGGAAAGGACAAAACTGTGCCACCTCGATCCACAGCTACTACCGATACTATCCTCTATCCTGGTAGAAACAGAAAAGATGGAGGTTGCCTGTGTGTGCCTCCTTTCAGTAAGTTGCTGAAAGGGGCTCAGTGCTCTGAATTCAACACACTAATTTGGGATTACACGCTCCTAAATTCTTGCCCCTTTGTTTTCCTGGCTTCCTAAAAATGGAATTAGCAAACATACTTACCTTTTGACACCCCATCTTTTTCTATTACCAAATACAAATCTCAGTAGTTCTTACCAGGTGACAAATGTGTTTTAGAACCTTCAGAAGCACACTGTAGTGAGCCAAAGTTCTAGACATCTAAAAACTTGTGAGACTTTAAATTATCTAGCAAAAAGCAGATTGTTTCCAAGTCTTGTGCAGGTATACACACACACACACACACACACACACACATGCACACTGAATTTGCCCCTGAAGGTTCACAGTACTGAGGTTTTGTTCTGAAATGAGAATTCACGGAGTCTCCAGTTCTCAGATAAATGCAGAGTCAGCTCCCATGACTGTCTGGGAGGCAGATGGGGGCCCCTCATGCATACCAAGCAACTGTGCTTCAGGAAAGAAAACAAAAATCCAGGTGCAGAATGGATTGGAAAGTGCAGATGGGCCTTCAGGAGTGCCCACTGTTTACAATAAATAGGGATGGAGGTCTCATCACTAAGTGCACACTCTTCCTGGAAATCCCCTTCTTCCCAGCTGGTCTCAAAAAGAGTACCACCCCCCAAAGGCACAAGCAGCAGCTGTGAATGACCTCTGCCCCTTCCCAGGGTGAGGCTGGGTGTTACTCTCGCCCCCATCAAGATGTGGTCATTACTAATCCCTGCTGCACTGTTTCTATAGCCTGGCCACCTCCTGGCCCGCTTCCCATCCCCCCCTGAAGTCCTGCTTACATCTGTTTCTATACAGATTCCAGGCGTCATCTCCACCCAGCTTAGTTTTACAGGATCATCTCCTAGGTGTATCTGAGGCATTATGGGAATGAAAGTCGGTCCCAGGAAGAGACTGGGAAGAAAGTAGGGAGATCTGTCTGTGCGTGGTGAGTTTATCCATGTGACCATTTTCAGAACTGATTCACTGTGAGCAGACGTGGAAACGGAGGCCTAGGTAAGCTAGTACTCTTTAAGGCTATCTTGGGGTGGGGTATGGGGGTGGGTGGGTATATTGGCTCAGGCCTTTAATCCCAGTAATCAAGGAGGCATGGACAGGATGATCTCTATGAGTTAGAGGCAACCCAAGGCTACATAGCAAGACCCTGTCTCAAATAAAACAAAATAACAACAACTAAACTAAGACCAAATCAAAATAAAATTACTCTCCTGTCTCTTTTCACCCCAAGTCAACTTTTACACTATTCAACTAATCTTCATAAAATATGGCTCTGATTGTTCCACACTCCAGCACCCATCCCTTGCCTCATAAATAAAGCATAAATGGCCTCCCTAGATGTGGCCTCAATTGGATCACCCAGCCCTGCCTCAGGAACTCCACTGATGTGTTTCTCTAAAGCAACATCCCAGGTTTCACTTTTTCCTTAATGGAATGAGTCCTTAATGACCTACCTATCATCTGGCTCTTTCTTCTTATTCTTCTCACAGGGATATCCAACCACACTTCACAGGTGAGCACAGAGATCGTCTCCATCACAAAACAAATTACTAGCTATTTAAACTCATGGCACCTCATTAAATTTCTAACACTTGCCTTTGTTCAATAAAGATAATAAATCAGAACCTGTAATCTCCAAGAGAATGGGATCCAAATTTCCAGACCATGTAGCAAGACCCAGCATCAAAACAATAAAAAACTCATAATAATAACCTCCATGGGATGCTGTATTAGGTACTATTTTATAGAGAATTCAAGAAATGGACATAGAGCAAGAAAAGCATAAAAGGCTTGGAAAGGAGAGGGAACTTTTTCAAACAAATCAAGAAAAAAAAACACTGGTTCTGATTTAAAAACCATAATGTGTGTGTGTGTGTGTGTGTGTGTGTGTGTGTGTGTGTGTGTGAAGATAATATAAAACTGAGTTTCCAAAAAAAAACTAGTCTCTTTCATCAAGAAATATGAGGATCAAAAATTTTCATTAATAAATACATCTGTAGTGATGGCTGGGATGAGAAAAAATAAACACTGCTTCCCTATTAAAAATATTATATTTTTTATTATATATATATTATATATATTTTTATTATATAAATATTATATATATTATATATTTTTATTATATAAATATTATATATATATGAGAAGATGAGCTCATAAATGGCTAACAATATCTTCTGAGAAGAAAAGACACTAAGGCTCTGACGTGTAGCATTTGCCAATGCAGTATAAATACTTCCACTACTGAGATTTCGACTTCCAGCTTCTCTTGTAACAATGCTAATAAAAGAGTTAGAGAAAACATTCCGTCCTGACTCCCAATGGCTGGTGTTCCAGCCTTCAAGCACATTTTGATGGAAGCCAGCTATAATCCCCTTTAGGCCACTGAAGAGAGTGAGGGCCAGAGTAGGGACCAGATCTCTAGGTAGGCTTGTGGCAGAGGTGTGCAGGAGGTCATTGTCTAGACTGTACCAGCAAGTTGCTGAGAGGAGGCACACACAGGCAACCTCCATCTTTTCTGTTTCTACCAGGATAGAGGAAAGTATCAAGGAATGGCTCCGGGGGAACCAAGTTCTCGGTGCAAGGCTTCAGAAGAGGGGGAAGCTCACGCACACAGTAACGTTCAGAAGCACAAGCAGGAAGAGACCACAAACCCTTTACCTTTCCACACACATCTACCCAAACCTTTCCCATGCAGAGAAACCCAAGATAATCTGTCTCTTATTCCAGCACATAGCAAGTCTTTTCCTTACTCCCTCAGTCTATTGTTCATTTTTCTTCATTTTCACCCTGCTTTGCTTTACCTTCCTTTTCTTCTTGCTTTGTTCTTTCTCCCTGTGTTACCTTATTGTTGTCTTTTACTTACCAAGAATCTAAAGCAATGGGTATACCACTTCCCAACATTATTCCGTACACATAATTTATTCTACATTGTCAGGAAAGGACTGTGCTTAAAGGGGATATCAAAAAGTAACCCCCAAGGTCAGGAACGGTGACCTGTGCTTTTAATTTCACTTCTCAGGAAGCAGAGGCAAGTAGGTTTCTGGCAATCCAAGGTCAGCCTGGGCTACACAGTAAAACCCTGTCTCCAAAAGAAAAGAAAGGAAGGAAAGAAGGGAGGAAGGAGGGAGAGAGGAAGGGAGGGAAGGAAGAAAAGAAGAAACAAAGAAAGAAAAAGGAAGAGAAGAAAAAGAAAAGAAAAAGATGAAAGGAAAGGGGAAAGATAAATGAGTACTGAGCTTGGCTTTATAAATGGACGGTAAAGGAGTCTGTCTCAGAGTTGAGAAACCCGTTTGCAGTTTGGAATACAAAATTAATTTCTGAGACATCAAGTGATACTTTAGTTCTTTTAAGTGTGTACAGATCATGGATATAGAATGATTTTTACATTTCTTTTGTTTTTCTGGAAGTGTTAACTATTGAGCATAGGGGCCTTAGTATATGCCAGATAACCACTGTATCATCAAAAACACCTCCCAAGCCCAAGGTACAAATTTTACAGATATCACTCTGTAAAACATTCCAACATCTTTTTAAGTCTCATTATTATTGGATGACTATGTGTGTGCATGGTGGGTGGGGTAGGAACATGCCATTCCACAGAATGTGTTTGGAAGTCAGAAGAGAGCTCTGTGGAGTTGCTTGCTTCTTCCCCCTTTAAGTGGGTTCCAGCAATCAAATTCAGGTCTCCATGTTTGTCTCCCAAGAACTATATCCACTAAGTCTCTTGCTGGCCCTTCAGATCCCAATATCTTAAAGAAAGAAAGCAGGTATAGTGAGAAATGGACCAAGTCTATCTCCTCTTGTTTCCATAAAGAATTCTTTGGATATATCATTTAACACTGTTGATTTCTAACTCAGCCCCATAACTGAAAGAAACAAGTGATAGTTGACATTGAAAACCAAATGGAATACAAAGCAGCTGATGACAAAGAAAGAAAGGAAAAGCGCCTTTGCAAGGAAATCATTTTTTTTTTAAGTTATGTTCTCAAGAGTCACTTTGCAGTCCTGAGCTTTTTGTCTAACGCATTCCCAAGGGAAGAGTTGGCCCCTCTCCCATCCACCAGCACCCTCTTCGTCTGCCCCATTTGTCTTCAGCACACAGCTGCATCCAGTAGGCCTGGACTCTGTCAGCTTCTCATCTGGAAAGGAAAGCAAAGCTGTCTATAGCCAGCCACAGCTGTCCCCACACAATGAACAGGGCCCAACCTACACAAACCTGCCACCGTTGAGCTGCGTTCCCCTGCAGCCCGCCCCTGAGTAGCTGCAGATCAGCATCAACAGCACCATTTATAAAACAGTGACAGGGAAGTCAAGAAGCAGGATGGACACCTGGCTCTGACTGCCTCCAGGACTGTTTCTTCATTTTTACCCCAGAAGAGATCTGAGACAGATGGTCCTAAGGTCATTTCCAGGTCAAAATCTCTATTGTGACTTGCTGTCTTAACTCCACAGATTCAGAGATTCAACAAGTATGATAACTTTGGGGACATTCAAACATTCCTAAACAAGGGAAAGCTTTGGAGTTTTACTTAGTTTAGAAACTCATGGAGGGAAGTATTATATAACAAAGATCTCCAAAAGGCATGGTAGCTGTTTGTACATCCACCGAGAATGTACTGTGTAGACACATCAGATAAAATCCCAGAGGGCAGGGCCTCCCATACCTGCAGTATGGTGGCAAAGTCAAAACTCAGAAATGTTGTGAAATTTCTCTAAAGTCAGATCTTTTGGAGACAGGGATTGGTTTTAAACCTTGGCCTGTCAAGTTATAAAGCTAATTTTATATAATATTCTAGTACTTAGTATAGTCCCAGGACTACCTAACCTGAGAATCTTCAAGGTTTCGTTTCATGGTTATGTTCAGTCCTGAATTTCAGATCTCTCTCTCTCTGTCTCTCTCTCTGTCTCTGTCTCTGTCTCTCTCTCTCTCTCTCTCTCTCTGTGTGTGTGTGTGTGTGTGATATAGGAATGACAATCCAAATTTTTTAAGAACTCAGCTGATGGTTGCACGCATCCCAGTTAGAGGTCTATACACAGCATCTTATCTCTCTCATCAGAACTGACAAGGTCTTGGTATGATCGCAACACTCATAAAGGAAAAAAAATCCCAAGACATGCAGATACTAAGAACACTTTAACACTCAGTTAGGATGGCTATTCACTTCCAACACTAAACTCTTCTCAATAGAGGGTCTAGAAAGCAAGAACAGTCCTTCAAATACATACCTCTATCATAGGCTGACCCAACAAGAAACTAGTTTATACAGTGCCTTGTAAGTTATCCAGGTCTAACTTAGAGCTGGTAAATGCTTGTTCTTTGCTCTACTTGGCTCAAATCACACACTGATATACTATAATCAGTCAAAGTGTATAATAACATCAACTAGGCTATGGGTCCTCTTTCATGCTCTAAAGAAACAGCCTCGATGAGTTCACATACCTGAAAACCATTGTCTTCAGTTTGTAGGTGATATAAACAGCCAACACGTCTAGATGGCATATTCCAGGTGCTCTCCCAAGAGCTTGGCTTGTATTATCTGTGTGAATTTTACAGCAGTGCAATGAGATGAAATTCACTCGGTGCCCTCATTTCACAGGCACTGAAATGGAGGCCCTGAGAATTTAGGTGAGTGCAGGACTGGGATATGAGCGCACGCCGCTAAGCCTCAGGCCATGTCTCTCCCTGCTCTGCCACATTACTTCTAAAAATGTTCCACACGCTTATTTTTGCTATTTTTAGTCTTTGATAATGACAAGTCTACCTCTATGTTCAAGTGGCATTTTGAATGACTTTGAATCTAACAATTAAAGATTGGATGGACTTGCCAATGGTTTTTTCATACACACAGGACTATGATGTGGATAAACTCAGTTGTTTTTACATATCTGCTTATCATATTCCCATTAACATGCTATCCACTCTAATCCAGTGATGACTTTAAAATGACATAATACAAATCCTAAACACAAATGTCACTTGGGAATATTAAATCAACTGAATGAAACATGAGATGTAATCATATTGTTTCTCCCTGGTTACTTTAAACCCGCCTGACATTTGCCTGATTTTTTTTATAATAAACTACTTACTAACTTAAGTTAGCCTTCCTATTTAGTGATACTCCCCTTACCACATTGCTGCTGACAGACACTAGAGAGGAGTTCCAGCTAACTTACCCATTTCTTTTGTTATAGTTCTGCTGTTTTATTTATTGGTCGTGTTGACAAATGAAACATGTACATACTTGTGGCACATGATGTCATGCTAAACTAATTACACTTGCAGTATTATCCTTGCTCGAAACACTATTTCAATATAATTACGCTACAGAAATATACTTGTGTTAGTTTAAAGAATGCAACTAAATTTAACTTATCTTATAAAAATCTCTACCAGAATTAGTATATAGCTCACACTTTCTAAAAACAAACAAACAAAAAATATAGCAAATGTATAAGAGATCCTTCCTCAAATGCTGCTAAAAAAAAAAAAAAAAAAAAAAAAAAAAAAACAGCAAAAAAGTCCTTGAAAAAAATCTACCTTTGGTTCACCTCAGAGAAATAACATATTGCAATGTAAACATTTATAAGGTTAGTGCAGCCAAACACTGTTAGGATGCTCATTTACAAAATTCAGTAACTGATGAATGTTCAAGAGAGACACAGGGAACCTATGTTCAATGTGGAACTGGGAAAGCTATCTGAATTATGTTGCATGGAGCTTGTGAATCGACACAAACCAAGACTCAATTCCTTAAATCTGAAATAATTCTCTGAGCTCGTTTCATCTGCTGAAGTCAGCAAGGATGAAACTCCTTGCAAGAAGCTCTGGTGGTCTGATTTAGGGAAAGAAGAAGAAAACTAAGCTTCTGTTTTAATTTTTTAATCTAAAAATAAAATTATGCAGACAGGTCTTGGCTAATGGGCAATGAGTGTTAATTTGTTTCAACGTGCATATGTAAAATGGTCCTCAGAATTAAGGAACACTGGTCCTAGAAGGTGCTGTAAAAACTAAAAGGGCTACCAGTTAGAGATAGTTTCTGGTCTTTGGATTTTTTTTCCTTTTTGGTTGTTTTGTCATATTCTTATTTGTTTAGTTTTATTTATCTTTTTATGTTATTATTATTCCTTAGGTGCCTATTTGTTTTCTAAAGAGAGACAGAAAGGGGATGAATCCAAATGGGAGAGGAGATGGCAGGAACTGGGATTTGTAATCAGAATGTTTTGTATTTAAAATTTCAATAAAAAATATTATTTCCTTTGGGAAAAATTAAAATTAAAATAAAAACGAAAACAGCCTCTTGGAAGGCTGGAGCAAAATATCCAGCCATAGTTATAAAAAGTTTTGTCAAAACAATACAGCCCTCATGAATTATTCCGCAATGAAAAAAATAAAATATAGCTTCCAGTGAATAGGGAAGAGCCTATAACTGAAAATACCTTAGACAATAGTGTGGATGGAGTCCCAAAAGACAAGAGATACTTTCACTTAAGAGTATTTAGGACCAGGCTTCTAATGTATTCCAGCATTTCATTTGCCACTATGGACGATGTTTTATTTTTAAACTATTCCCTTGAAGATCTACGGCCTCTGGAGGTGAGATCTGCAAGGGCGACAACAGCCCCAATGCTAGCTCTGTCTATGAAGTTATTCTTTGCACTATGACCTCACACACCAGCTGGAGCTATCCATGCCGTGTGCTCCCTGGTGTTCCGCTGGGTGCCTGTGCAATGCACAAACAGTGTGATCTGAATTTCCCAAGGCAGTGATTTAGATTGCTGTGACCTCAGTTAGCATTAGGAACTGGACAGTGTTTCTTCTCGAAATGTTTGCCTTAGTTTAATAAACAAACGAAAGGTGTAAGAATGTTTCTCTCCCACCCTCCTCTCTCCCTCTGCTTTGGCTTTGTGTTAAGTATCTAAATGACAATCCAGTCTACAACAGTCCTCCTTTAGGCAAAACTAAACACCTTATGCTAATTGAAAAGTAAAATTGCTATAATGTTGCCTCAAGCCTTAATTAAATTTTATTATCTATAAAATGAAAATAATTTCCGACTTTGTCCTCTGCCAGATAAACTGGGAGGCAATCAATTAACTAGTTTGTGCATTATTGGGAAATCAAATATTACAGAAAAGGAAAAAAACTAAGTGGAATGATTCAGCTGTGAGTGAATGACTAACTGAACACTAACATTCCTTGAAAGAGAATATCAAACAAGATTTATTTCTAGAGGAATTTCTTACTCTATGCCATTGTAACAAAATGCTTCAGAATCAGTAGTTTCTAAACAATAAATTTGATTTCTCATGGGTCCAGCAGCCAACAGTGCAAGGGCAAAGTGCCAGCAGGTTCAGTGTCTGCAGAGGGCTCACTCTGCTTCATAAATGGGACATTATTTCTCTGTGCCCTCACAGCAAAAGAGGTTACGATGCTCTGTTGTGTGATATTTTGTTTGTGCTCTGACAAATAAAGCTTGCTTGGAGTCGGAGGGTGGAGCTAGGCATTAGTTAACCATAGAGGTCTAGCTAGAGGTCTGGTTAGAGAGGAGACAGAAAGTGGTAAGGCAGGGTGGAGAGGGGATCTAAGCCCTTTTTGACACAGGAATGGAAGAGATAGGAAGTCACTGGTAGCTGCTCTGCTACTTCTCTGATCCTTCAGATTTTTACCCTGATATCTGATACCCGGTTTTTATTGTTAAGGCTAATTACATTTATACATCAATGCTCCCT
This sequence comes from Ondatra zibethicus, assembly GCA_004026605.1. Lineage (NCBI taxonomy): Eukaryota > Metazoa > Chordata > Mammalia > Rodentia > Cricetidae > Ondatra > Ondatra zibethicus. The sequence continues at coordinate 101,593 of PVIU01004012.1, forward strand.
CCTTTATTGGGAGAATAATGGCACTGGCCACCTTCAGGAAAGTAGACCCCTTGTCACTCAGTGATTTACCCAAAGCCCAATCTTTTATTATTATCTTATTTGTATTGAGTTCTGAGAAATACAAACAATATTCTAAATACTCTATTCTGTTCATCACGTGAAATTGCTCATTGTCTTTCCATGTTGCTATCAAACTGTTTTTTGTTTGGGAAAATACGGTTAGAATAGTCTATTAATATAAATTTTACCATTACTGAGCTTTCTGAGAATATAGCCTGTCAAAATAATCTATCATAACTTAATTTTAAAGGAATTAATCCTAAAAATCCATGATTCTAAAACATGATTGTTTTCAATCTTACTAGCTATTTGAGGTAGGATGTATAATTTAACTCAAAATGAAATTAATATTATTATTAAATAGTTTCTACTTCCTTGATCAATAGTATATTAAGTAATACTGTTTATAATATAAAATACAATATTTTATATTTAGCATATAATAAGTTTTCAACAGAAAATTTTAAACTATTATATTTAAGCATAATATTAGGCAATGTGAACATTGAATGAGGTTTATACCGAGATGTTATCATTTTACTTCAAAAGTAGCTCTCAGGACTCAGAGGTGTAGGTATGGCAGACTGCATGTTTAACATATACAAGGCCCTTGGTTATGTCTCCATATACGACCAAACAATAGCTCTCTGCAATAAAAGAATGTGTAGTTTGCATTAGAGTTATGAATGTCTGGGTATAATTTAACAAATTCTCAGATTTTATACTCAGATTGTTTTTAGCTATATAGTATATTATTAGCATGGTATTATATAATGAATATCATAATATAAAAATATTGCTTTCTGTGTCATAGAAAATACAGATATTTTCTTTTCTTAGTAGTCACTAAAGGAAAAACTTTTCAGGATGGTTGTTTACATATTCATCTCTATCTCTCTTCATACATAGTCAAATAAATGGAATTTTCAATCACAGCAGAATCAAATAGTTAAAGTGCTTTTGTTTGTTTATCTACTATCCAACACTAGTATAGTATCTTTTAAATTCATACCTTTATATCTAATAAAAGACAAGTGAAATGTCTCGACATATTTTTATTGTTATACATTGCACCTTCTGTCCTTCAATAAGCAATCAAAATAGGTAGAATAATATGGAAAATGCATTAACAGGAGGGTGTGAGACCAACACATAAAAGTTCATTATATCTTGAAAATTAATATTATAAAATATAGTACTTGTAGAGTCCTGCTTCTCACAGAAGCCAGTTCGTATGAGTCCATGAAGGAAAGAGATGATTTACCATGTGAGAACCAACTGTCATATCAAGCCAAAGTCATGTCAACTTGCTATGAAGGCGGGGACAAAAAGGTTTTGTAAGACATTGCTTGAGGGACTTTAAGTCATATCATCTAACACAGCACAGCCCAGTGATGCAGTCAATACTAAGCCTCACTAAAAGAGACTTCTGGGTATGTCATCTGGATGGGTGAGCAAATAAGTGAACTAGATTGTGTTCTCTAAGTAGATGGAAACAGCGGAATAATTTGTGTGGTGTGTGCTTTGTTTATTGGAATGACAATCTTTCTGAGCCTCATTTTCTTCCTTGGAAACACAGTTATCAAAATGAAATAATTTCATGATCCTTCCTACTCCAAAGTGTTTGGTGGTTTTTCAAATGAATTCTCAGGAATGCATAAACAAATACATATTTTTTATTTCACTTCCTCAAAAAAACACTATTTTGCCCATTTTTCTCCCATTAAATCTTCTTGCACATCTCTCCAGATATGGAATAAGGCTAAGGATAGAATGGGAAAGAGAGTCACGGGCACTGGCACACAGGAAGCAGTTAGAGAGCTTTCACTCATGCCTCTCAGAGGTGATTGAGGCTGTCTGGGGCAGGTGTGGAGTAAGATGGGATTGACATTTCCTCCTGTGGGTCAAGCACTGGATGGTTCACATGAAACAAGGTGTGGGAAAGCAGTTACCGCCCTCAGCTGAAGTACTGTCATCACAAGGTCAAAGTGCAAGGAGCACACGTTGTTAGGCAGGACGGTTTAACCTTCACTTGCCCTCATAGCTGGGCTGGCCAGGTGTGAAATTCTCAGTCTTTTTCTGAAAGCAGAGGGATTTTCAGGGGTGGACAGACTTGAGCAGAACCAGAACTTCCTAGGTTAAATATTCATTACATGTGGGTGGTATTATTTTAAACATACCCAGGACTTGCTATTGGAATGCAAACGTGTGTTTTCTGTCATGAGGGGGAGCTTCTTTAAACAAAAGAAAAAACAAAGAAAGAGAGATAAAAAAGAAAGAAAATAGATAATACCCGGAGCTGGACATTGCCCCCTGGACCAAGGACAGACGTGAGGCAAGACCACAAACATGCAGGGAAGACATGAAGACGGGAAGAGGAACAAGGAATAAAAGGACCAAAGAGAAGTAGAAGAGGCCAGAAAGCTTATCCCAGGAGAGCTCATTAAAAAGCCACAGCGGAGCCCAGCTTTTCCAGCATCCAAAAAAACTTCTCAAGCTGTAATGGACAAAGTGGATAATAGTGGAGGCCTGGAAGGCTCCTCCTGACAGAAGCAAAAGGGACAGCGCTACTCTTGGGTAATCCTGGGAAGAGAAGGTTCAGATACTTCCTCCTGTAATTGACACATTCTTAAAGAAGCTAGGGATAGAGCAGAAGGGCAGCATCACTAGGGATGCAACAGAAGAGAGATTCCTGACTGAGGCGATACATAGGAGAGACTGAATACCATCCTACTCTATCAAATGGATGATGACAGTGAAACTGAAGGCCCACTGGTAATGTGTCTGGAAATAAACGAGGAGGGAAAAAACAATAATGACACTGCCCATCCTTGCATCATTTCCCCACCCTAAATCTTTCTGAAATCTGAATAAAAACAGCAGCCAAGCAAGCTTATTAATGCAGAAGCATTAATCAACAGGCAGCATTGCTGTTTCCTGAACTTCAATATATAAAGGTTAATTATTAAAGACAGTTGAACAGGTAGGTTATAGATAGATAGAGGATAGATAGATAGATAGATAGATAGATAGATGATAGATAGATAGATAGATAGATAGGCAGACAGATGGATGATAAGTTGAAAACAAAGTAAGAACTAAATGCAAGTTATGCTTCTTTGTAAGTACAGATTAAATTTAAGTCAAATGGAAATTAAAAAACAATTTTAACCTTTTAAATTGATTTGTTCAACCAAACATCATGCATATACACTAATGTTCTATAGGCCAGGTTGAATCCTGAGTACAGAGCAGTGAGCAAAGATGGAAACAGTATCCACTTTGCAACTAGATCAGAACATGCATGCTTATACCCTAATGTGCTGAGGTTCTTTTTCCTTACTGAGATGAGCAGTTCAAAACATTAAATGTGGCTTTTCTCAGAGTAAAGTTGGAATCTATTTATCAGAAAAAGATGACTGTATTAGCTGCTTGTAGATTGGATGAATGGGAGGGAAGGTTGACAAACTGAAGAGGTTTGGAGACTCTCATCTAAGATTGCTGCATTAACCTAGTCTTTGCCAATCTGACAAGATTTACAAGCAGCAGGAGCCGGAAGACAAAAGAGGAAAGTACACAATGAAGAGAGAAAATTTAGTAGAAAAGTGTCTACATATTAGGAAATAATTTCTTAGTTTGAAAGAAGGAATAATTCTAAGAAGGAGAGAAAGTCAAGAGAGTCCATTTGTCCAGTTTTTATGTAGGTGATTGAAAAGGTAGGCTAGAAGGATCCCAACTCCCCAGCCCCTGGGTCAAGGGTGGGGCTGAAACTCCCTGTCTTTGACTACCTGGAAGAGACTCACACAGGCCTTTAACACAGCCTCATTAGAGCTAAGGTTGTTTCACAGGAAGAGCTGCCCTTCATCTTGTCAAAATTAAAAGAGTGAGAAGAAGAAAGACACCTCTAAGACCAATCCCAATTTTATTCTTTGGAGCATCCTTCCACAGAGCACATATCCTTTTCTGAACACAGCTGGACCTTAGGTATCTAAAAGTTGACTTTATAAGACAAATAGAAACAGTTAAGTTTAAGAAATGTCAGATTAGGAAAAAGTAAAGTGTTTATCCCTAACACTGCTCTGCTGCCTACTGGCTGCATGACTTAGGTAAGAAGGCACTGCATTGTAGTTAAGTACACATACTATCCTGAGAACTCAAACTCATTCATTCTTTAATTCATTCAACAAGAATTAAACATTCTCTTTGGGCTAATCAATGTTCATGACTCTGTGGACTCATAGTTTAATATAAGTCAATAACAATGGAACCCAATACACCTAGGCACATAGACAGCATTACCAGAGAAGATCAGACATCTCTTCTGGGCAGTGAAAACTTCCTGGAGAAGGTCAAATCCAATCTTAGGGTCTAGAGTTGAGGAGGAGTCTGCTAAATTTGCTTTTCCCAATAGAGTGAAAGAACTCGTGGTCAGTCAGGCCAGTCAAACACATTATCCTGGGGGCTGGAGAGATGGCACAGCACTTGGGGGGTGGGTGCCTACTAAATTCTTGTTCTACAGGTTATAATATTTTTGTCAGGGAGCCTCTGTCCATTTTTCATCAAGCAACTTGAGTTTACGTGGTTTTCTACAGAAAATCCCACAAAACTTTATCTAAGATAGATTTATTATCTAATATACACTGTTGATTCATTACCATTGAACTCAGTTGGCAGCACTGCCCCCCCCATGCTTGATGCCCTCTTTCCCTGTAAGATACACTGCAGTCCTTCTGTGCTGAAGAACATCAGCCAACACTTTTGCATCGTGTCTGGAATCTATTCTAAACAGCAAAAGTACTAACAAAAAGCACAAAAGAAAGACATGTTAAAAAGGACATGTTCACAGCACCAGAGCTGAACAAGGAATAAAGTGTTGCCTTGATCATGTTTATGTTGGACAACTCGCAGATCTCACTCCCATGTGTGTGCAAACTAGTGACTTCAGAAGTGTCCCACTATTTATTACACAATTTCAGCCAAGTTGGTAAATTTACAAACATGGCTTCCGTGAAAGATAAATATTGTAATTGCAATTATTACTACTATTTATAAATAAATAGAAACATAGAAAGCATATTATCTTACTTAAGGACTTCCATCTAAGAAGTAACCAATCAATACTCACTCACGTTTTGCCTCATCTAAAGTCTTTAACTTTAATCCTCATTTGCAAATTGTGTGACACAAGGACACACATGTATATATTTTGGAATATGAGTGGCTTGGTTCAAATGTTAATCATCCCCTTATTTTCTGTGTGACCTTAAAATATCAGCTAACTCCTTGAGGCCTGATTACCTGATTGGTAAAATATGGACACTAAGACTTAGGACCTGCCTGGCAGGAATGAAATAGATGATTTTAACTACTCAACACCATTGTTTGCAAACAAAAGTGTTTTGTTAATCTCTCTGTAGCCACCATACGTTCAACAAGGACTGAATCCAACACTAAGTAGGAACATAGGATTCTGTGTACTTCCTATCAGACTCAGGACAAGGTACAGAGAAGGGGAACCAAGTCAGGTGCTGATCAGAGTGCAATGGTACAAGATGAATCGATAGATGGAGTATAATCTATGCAACATGAATAAATCTGAGAGATGTCTGTATACATAAAGATATGTAGGTAAGAATACTGTGCTAAATACTTAAAGTGAAAGAGGATTAATCCGTTGCTAAGTATTCTTTTCAAAACAAGAGATAAACAGAGGAAACCTCTAGAGGTAATGATTAAGTCAAAGAACATAGGTAGGGCAGTACACTGGGAAGCAGCTGGGCAGGTGTATATTTGTCCTCGAATGCATCAGTATAGATAGATCCAAAATGCATTGTTCTTTTCTTATGTTGGAGGTAGCATGTGCATGTGTTCTTGTGTGTGCAGATCACAGGCATGTAGAAGCCAGAAGTCATTATCTGGTGTCTTCCTCAAAAACTCTCCACCTTAGTTTTTGAGACAGGGTCGCACATTGAAACTGGTGCTCACTGATTAGCTAGGCTGGTGGCCTGCAAACTCCAGACTTCCTTCTGTCTCTGCCTCCCCAGTGCTGGGATCACAGGCACTTGCTGCTCTGTCTTGCTTTCACATATGTCCTCAGATCCTCATATTTGCACAATAAGCATCATACTAACTGAACCAGGCATATCTCTTTCTGTCTTAGTCACAATTCTAAAACAAATTTGATTACAGACAGAAATGGCAATGCCTTTTGTTAATAGAGTCTTTCAAATCACTATGGGTAATTTGATGATTTTATAGTATGTGTGTGCATCATATATATCCTAGAATATTTATACGTTAATATATATACGTATGTGTGCATGTATGTATATTCACAATTCTAAGGCAAATCTATGGATGTCTCATCTTCATCTGTAGGGAGCTGAAAAGGACAAGGCAAATATCTACAGTTTTGTCCATTTTTTCCTTGAACTATCTTGTTTCCATAATTTTTTTCAACATTATGGTGTTGGAGACAGCATGAGTTGCAATAGGCATAAAAGAAATGACTCTGTGAAGCTAATTTTATACCAGCTTCTCTAGGTTACGTTGTCTAAATGTTTTATCAAAACTAAATCTAAATGCTGCTGTGTGACTTGTGTCTCCTAAGTGAGATCAACTTGTAGACTCGGTTGTCTTCCAATACAACAAATTAACCTGATATCTTAGGTCGAGCCCATGTAACCAGTGAGGGTAATAGGAGTGAAGACTAGGGTTTTCTCAGGAAGGAAGGATTTTGTCTCGAACTGCAACATACCACTCCCTTTTTCATTTCCATACTGCTGGCCTGCTTGCCCCACCAATATGGTTCTTGTCATTCCCACAGGAACAGGAGACAAATCCTTATAAAAGAGAGAAGAAGAGCAAGGGGAGACACCAGAGAGAGTGTATTCAAGATGGGTAATTTTACATATGTGTGTGTGTGTGTGTGTATATATATATAGATATATACACACCTATATAGATAGATGATAGGTAGATGCAGATTACAGATCTCCATATATAAAATGCTTGTAAGTAGAGTTTTCTGGGTTTTGGATTTTACAGTATTTGCAGAGATCACACCACTTGATCATCCCTAATCCAAAGCTGAAACTGTAAGAAAGGCAGGATCTGAAAGTTTTTGTAACATCTGTTGGGACTCCAAAAGTTTTGGAGTTTGGAGGATCTTCATATTTTCAAATTAAATATGCTCAGTTCCTCCTCCACATGTGTGTATGTCTCTTTATTTTTTCTAAGTCTCTAGAAAAACTTTAATTAATACAGTGAACAACCATCCTGGATGCATAAGACATGGGTTATATGAGACATACTAAGACCAAAATAGGCTAGGCTAACGAGCCATGGTCTTCTAATGTAGCGTCATCTGCAGCATAATGCCTGGTGAGGAGGACCAATAATATTATGTAGATTTCCAGATTTCTTCAGACAATCTCTGGTACAAGTTATCCAGCTAATTACAAGTCAAACAATAATAACTTTGAACTGCACTAGGGTGTGTATTTGTGCATGTGTGTGTTACACAGAGGGCCTGCACCTTAGGGAAGGTCAGTAAACTGGAAATAAACAATCTCTCCCCAGAACAAGAGATACTTAAATTAATAAGATCACATTTAGATAGGAAGAAATCCAAGGCCCAGATCTGACACCTAAGCCTGTTCTCTCATATATAAAACATGTATACATTAAACCACAAATGCTCATGTCTTTTAAGCAGCAAATTAAAGGGATTAAATAAAATGATGAGCACAAACATATGAGTCCGGTCATGGAGAGGCTAGAATTAACTATATATATTAATTAATAATAATATGTATTCAAAGGTGTATCATGCTGAGTCAGAAAGATGTCTGGGGAGATTAGAGGACAGAAAGGGGATAGGATTTCAGGTCTGAAATTCTTTATCCACGCATTGAATGACCCTACTGAACAGTCACTATGCACCAAATGCTTCTCAAAGTTCTGGGATTGCCCTCAGAATGGTAGGGCTTGTACCAGATGTTGGGCTAAAATCCTGGCAAATTGGTTAGATGAACTAAAATTATGGGCGATTGGAAATGAAAACGAAGCTGACAGAGTGGACCGATAAATGTTATAGAACTTTGGAATGAGAAGTTCAAATGTCAGATGTTGGTTGCTGGGGAATCACCATGGATTCCTTAATAAGCGTGGAGTGAAAAGTCACCTCAGCTATTCTAGTCCTGCTTGTACATGTGCAGAGAACCAAACAAGCAGTAACTCTAAGCCAGCTCAAACGTCACTGTGTCTTGCTGCTGGAAATTGAGATAGCAGAGATGACTGTAGAGAAAGAAAAGATGAACTTCTCACTTTTTCACAGGATTGAAAAATAAAAATCCCTCCTCAGACTGACTTTGAGCTGGGCTAGGCTCTGCGTTCGGATATTACTCATAGATAAGGAATGCCATAAAACACCTGTGCTGGGTAATAAACCCCAACAGCACAGCTTTTACACGAGGGCCTAGTCTATGCCCATCAATATTTAGTAGGACTTCTACCACAGCCTGGTAAGAGATACAACTCGATCCACCTCTCTGCAGAGGACATATAAAATAATTTCACTAAATATCAGCATTCCAGGACTACCTAATCCCATTTACAGGCCCATCGTAAAGCCAGTAATAATACTTTGTACTTGTGAACTGCCTCACATTGAAAATCGCCAATGTTTTATAGGCCATAAATTCTCCCAACACCCTTTATGAGATAAAAAATAATTATACCCTCCAATTAACAGGTAAAGTAGAAACTAGCTTAGCTGAAGCACACACTTGTCCAAGGCCACTGGGCTAAGACAGAGTCCACCTGTTCTGAGACCTGAGCAAAGCTGATCCTGACTTGACAGCAAGAAGAGCAACAGTCCTTCCTGCTGGGCACTGTTCCTACTTCCCCCCTTCCCTTCTGGACTAACTTTTGGCAGCTCTCCTAAATTTTCTTCAAGGTGTTAACTAGTACCAGTTGATAATACTCAAGGTGTTAGCCTTCCCAGGAATATCTCTGTTTTATTAGGGGACTTTTGAAGTTGGATGGCTGACAAGACCCAAAGAAAGGAATATTTTGAATCTCTGATGTAAAGATTGCCCCTTTCCTAGAGCACAGAGTGTCCTAAGGGGGGCGGGCACGTACCCTTGTACCTTCCTGGAGACCATCTCCTTGGATAAACTTCCTCCTATGATAGTCATAATGGAAAGTCTTCCTCTATTTTATGGAGAAAGGAGCTGTGTTAGAGTGACATTGGGTTAGTCTGTGCACTCCTTAGAGGAAGGGAAAGTTTCTCGCATTTTCTAGCTCTGTTCTTTGTACCTGCCTCTAGTGTACCAGTGAATTGTTTTCCCGCCATCATCTGGAAACACAATACAAACCCTGCCACTAGTGAGATTTCTCTTACCATGCAGAACAGGCATTTTCCATAATAATTCCAAGGAGACTGACAACAGTTGAAATTCCAATCTCAACTGACAACAGTTGAAATCCCTTCTTACAGAACAATTTGAAGCCATCAGGAAAATAATTAGTTGCCTCTACTCTTTTATTGTGGCTTGAATCTGATATCCTGAAATAATTTCAAATAGAAAATCTTTTTAAGTGATTCAAAAGAAAAGTTGGAGCTAAGAAACTTCAGGTCTGAAAATCACTTCCGTATATTTAGGACATGCATCAGGCTGATGATGTAAAGAGTTTGCATGATAAACAACCACTGAATTTAGAGAGGAATATGCTGAAAGCAGTCTTTATCATCATATCACTCAAAGAGAAATTTATCTCTTCTGAAGGAGATATAAAATGGAATTTGTTTCTGCTGAAAGGGAACAAGTGTCTGTTATCAATGGGAGGCACAATGTTACAACCAGGAGAAGAGAGAGGAAAAAATAAGAAAATCAAGTTTTCTCTTTCCATCTTCCTTTCCCTTGACAGAACAACTTTGCCTTGGTGGCCTTTTAGCCACCCTTCAGTGGTGCAGGAGAATTGTCTGTATTCTGTCAATCATGTTTTAAATAAATGCTGATTGGCCAGGCAGGAAGTATAGGTGGGACAACCAGACAGGTAGTAAAGGTGGGGCCAGAAGAACAGGAGTATTCTGGGAAGAAGGAAGCTCTTTCCCTACTCCTGCCCAGACCACCAAAGAAGCAGGATGTGACCTGCCCCACTTGAAAAAGGTACTGAGCCATGTGGCTAACACAGATAAGGATAATGGGTTAATATAAGTTATAAGAGCTAATACGAAGCCTGAGCTAATGGGCCAATAAGTTTATAATCTTCTGGAGACCTCTGTGTGATTTTCTTTGTGACCTAATGACTGTGGGACCTGGTGGGAGGACAGAAACCAACCAGGCCCTCATGTTACAGAATGGCGCCCATGTCTGTATACTGTCAATCATGTTTTAAATAAATGCTGATTGGCCATTAGCCAGGTAGGAAGTATAGGCAGGAAAACCAGACAGGAAGTAGAGGAATATTCTGGGAAGAAGGAAGCTCTTTCCCTACTCCTGCCCAGACCACCAAAGAAGCGGGATGTGACCTGCCCTGCTGAAAAAGGTACTGAGCCATGTGGCTAACATAGATAAGAATAACTCATTAATATAAGCTACAAGAGCTAATAAGAAGCCTGAGCTAATGGGACAATCAGTTTATAACCTAATGTAGACTCTCTGAGAGATTTTCTTTGGGACTTGCCAGCTGTGGGGTACCGGGCAGGACATAAACCCCAACAAGCCGGCCCTCATGTTACACTTCAGTAGTGATTTATCAAACAGGCAAAGAACTCTCCTGGCAAAGGGAGTGACTCTCACCCTTAGGAAGTTGGTTCCAAAGAGAGATACAAGTGTGCTCAAATGCCCATTCATCCTGGTACTAGCTCTCACCCGTGTATGCACCACATTCCATGCTGGTACTAGCTCTCACCCATTTCTGCACCGCATTCCATGCTGGTACTAGCTCTCACCCGTGTATGTACCACATTCCATGCTGGTACTAGCTCTCACCCTTTTCTGCACCGCATTCCATGCTGGTACTAGCTCTCACCCGTGTATGCACCGCATCCCTTGCTGGTACTAGCTCTCCCCATGTATGCACCACATCCCATCCTGGTACTAGCTCTCACCCATTTCTGCACCGCATTCCATGCTGGTACTAGCTCTCACCCGTGTATGCACCACATCCCATCCTGGTACTAGCTCTCACCCTTGTATGCACCACATCCTAACAGTCTGGGGCTGTACAGAAGGTCTCCAGGAAACAACTGGAAGCTGAAGTTGCGTCATCAGGATAGGGTTGATAGTTTGGGCTGGATTCTTTTCCTGGGTCTCATTCCAGGGAAATTTGCATTAAGGTAGCTAAAACAAGAACAACCATGACAGGACAGAGATTTGTTGGAGTTAATTCTTGGCAATGAATTTGAACCGACAGATCCGAAGGGTTAAAATTCAAAATGTATAGTTAAGTAACTACAAAGGTCAATACAATTCCTTTCATATGTACTACTTTCAAAACATGCAATTCAATAAAAAAAGTGCTGCAGGTTGAACATAGAAAGTGGGATTATGGAAACAGAAGAGCAATTGTCCTGGCCCCTGTGACCTGTATAGTACAGGATTTGTCAGTTTCCCTTTCATTGTGATTCCTCTCTGCTCAAAGCCCATGGAGTTCCCCCAGCACGACTCAGAACTTCTGCCCTGTTTACAACAATAGTTACCAGGACTGACAACATGGGTACTTGAAATATTTATATAGCGTTTGTGCAATCACTCTTCATTGCCCAGTAAAAAAGCTTGTTTGCAGGGGCTGGCACCTTGCCAGAGTTATCTTGATCTTAATTTTATAAGGCAAGAATTAACCTCAGAGTTCAAAAATTGAAAAACAGGGTGGAGGAGTTGTTGGTAGATGATCGCTTGTGGTCAAGGAAAGCTGTTAGTTTCTCTGTGGGCAGATATCCAGGGGCAGTTTAAAATGACTTCCCTCAAGGAGGAAATGCCAGAGATACACTTGGAAACTCGGAAGCAAAACTAGAGAACAAAACAGTCTGTGGTGAAGACTTTTATCATGTCTACACTCCCATCCAAGTATCTAAAACCATTGCCATCATACGTCAGCAATTTTAACTGATCTCGTTAAGGTTTTACATGGGTCATCCAAGCAGCTACACCTGAAGTCAAGAGGGTGAAAAGGCAGAGGCCACCTGTGCTAATGAATGGATCTTGGATGAGATCACCTCCCCCAGTGACTCAGCTCCAGTTCTGGTAAGGTCAGTATCTTCCTCCATCCACTGCCCCACTGCAATTATGGATGGTGTTAGTAAGATGAGAAAAAAAATAAACAATATGGGGAAGGGTAACGAGAGGAGCCTAACCTTGGGAGCAGGGAGACAGTGACAGAGAGAGCATTACGGGACTCATTCCTGTGTGAATCTTCCAACCACTCCCACTTAAGAGAAACCAGCGAAGAACTAGGAATAGAAATGTTCACCAGATAATGTGTGATGCGATTGCCAGGCATAGAAATATTTGTTATGTGTTCCTGTTTTGAAACTCATTTCAGTAAATTATCACCCAAGGACTGAGGTGAAAATGGAGAGAAGGGCTCTGCAAGAGTCATTTCCAGAGGAACTATCGGGAATCATGGTGAAACAGCTACTGTATTGAACTTGCTATCAAGACAGACAGAGACAGACAGACAGAGACACAAAGAGAAAACTGCTGCTGAAGGAAGCCCGTCTAGAGGCTGTTAAGAATTTAAAGACAGATCTCAGATAAAATATTGCACCTGAATAGTCTTCAGGGAGACACTGACGAGGCTGGTGAGTGGGTCCACAGCGCAGAGCCCACAGACAGCATGGGGAAAGCTATGCAAACTTCTCCTGAGCGAACCTGTCCAGGCTCCTAACTTAAGGGAGCACAGAAGGAGTGCATTCGAGGTAGGCTCACATCGTGTGTGCCTCTCGATATGATTCAGGCTTGACTGGAAGCATTCCTCTGATGGGAACAGACAGTTAGTGGAAGTCAACTTTTTTTCTGGTGTTTGATGGGTGTTGTGATAACTCCCCCTAGCACTGTTTTTAGGAGTGAGAATTAGAAACTATGGAATTTGGTCACGCAAAGGAGAAGCACAGTCAAGTGTGCCGATCAGTTATCAAGCCTTAGTGTGCATGCTGTTCCAATTTGTTAATTAAGGAGGATAATGAAACAGCATAGAAAGAGGTTTGTTGCCCTCATAATTTCTATTTTTAATTAACTAGAAAAATCAAAATACTGTATGATTATAAAGATACAATCAACACACAGAGTATTCTACACAAAGAGAAAGTGTGAGTGGAAAATATGTTCTAAAATGCTAATTTTGGTTTTGTTTGAGTCCGGTGACTATGGGTGATGCAAAAATATAGAAAACACATCTTATGCCCTCAAGGAGCTGACTAATTCTTCTTTCTTATTCCATTTGTTTAGTCATCTTCAATTTTCATATCATTAAAACTTTAAGGAATGCCTTAATTGAAAACAAGTTGAGTGAATGTTACAAAAGGACAAAGTAAACAAATCATAGGATTTGTTCTACGAAAATGTAAAAATTATTTTAACTCAATGGATTTGCACAGATAAACAAATGTGTTTGACAGATTTAATGTGGCACACATGCCACATATCATTATCTGATTGACATCAACACAGCAAATATCCCTACAGAATATATCAATATTACTATGGAAGGCAACTCTATAGAAGGAACCCTAAAGGCAACAAGAAGAAAATCTAAATAAAAAGTCCGTGCCTCAAAGGATCTGGGATAACAAAAGTAAATTGTAGTGAAGATACAACCAGCTTTCTCCACACACAAGACTGCCTCCCATTCTCACTGAGTGTTCTCTAGAGAACAGATATGGGATGTCTGATTTTTTTATGCCAATTTTCCAGAAAGTGAGAGATTGTCACTGAGTGGCACTTAGCAGGCAGAGGTGGAGAATGGTCACTAGATGATGCTTAGCAAGCCGTTCTTGCTAATTGCTGTGCTCATCTGGAACACTTATTTTTGCAGAGCCTCCTATACCTGCCTTTCAAATCTTTCAAGTTTTCATTCCAATGCTGTCCGCAGGCAGCCTTTCTTGACCTCAGCATTGCAGAACTGTGGTTTACCCCTATACTGGCCTTGATCCTGCAACTCTGGCTTATTATCTCCATGGTGTTTCTGTGCAATTCATTTTTCTAAAATTTGTGGAAACTTCTCCACACTTTAGGAGTCTAAACTCAATGTCTTTTGAGAACTGAGAGCATCCAGAAGAGTGAGTGCATGCTTCATAAGATGCACTCGGTGAAGATTTGTGAACTCATGGGAAAGGAACCTCTGCCTCTGACTCAGTCTTGCTTTATCACCTGCGGGTAGCAGTGTCTGGCACCAGTGACATTTCAGAGAAGACAGAGACTGCAAAGAAAAACACTCAAAAGACAGAAAACCAAGCTGAAGAAATGGCTTCATGGATAATGACATTTGCTATTCTTCCAGAAGACTCAAATCCAAAGGAGAATGGATGCTCTTTTATGGTCCCTTAGGCACCTCCACACATGTCATACACACACTCACACACACACACACTTACACATGAATTTTTCTAAGTCATATTTTTGAAAGACAGAAAACAAAGAGGAAAAATGTCATGTAAGACAGATCGTATAGTGATTGTATAGCTGTCTGTTATATTTGGTATATGTCTTAGTTGGGGTTTCTACTGCTGGGAAGAGACAGCATGACCACGGCAACTCTTTTATTTTTTATTTTTTTATTTTTCTATTCAAAAATTTACACTTCCTCCCCTTCTCCCAGTCCCCTCCTGCTCCCCCACTAACCCTCCTCTCTCCCCCTGCATCCTTAAGAGAGGGCAGGGTACCCTGCCCTGTGGGGATGCGCACCTTCCTAAGCCAGGATGGAGCGGGAGGGCAACTCTTATAAAGGACAACATTTAATGGTAGTGGCTCGCTTACTGCTCAGAGATTCAGTCCATTTTCATCATGGCAGGACTCAGCACGTAGACACGGTGCTGTGGAGGTAACTGAGAGTTCCACATCTTGCATGGGAAACAAGAAGTGATCTGAAACATTGATTCCACAGTGACTCACTTCCTCCAGTAAGACCACACCTACTCCAACAAGGCCACACTTCCTAGTAGTGCCTGTCCCTTCAGGGCATTTTCTTTCAAACCGCCATCAGTTGCTTGTTGCCAGCATCCCTGAGCAAACTGACTTTGCTAGTTCCAATGTGTCAATGTTGTGAGTGAGAAGGAGATAAAGTTCATGTGAAGCTTGGGCCAGAATGAGTGAGAAGAACATAGGATGGTACCTCCCTGCATTCCTATGGATAGAGGAACATGCCAGAAAACAATGGAGCAGACGTAAAGTCAGAAGTTAGATCCTGATATCCCTAACTGGTATGGAGTGTGGTATGTTTTATATTGTTGTTATTATTTCTTTTTTTATTTTAAAGTCGTGGGTCTTGCTTCATAGATGTAAACTAACCATGTAACAATGTCTCCTGGGTGCTGTAAGAGAAGTTCTGAGTGCTGTGGAGATGGAGAGGAAAAAGAACAGACAACATTTTGAAATATTCATGGAAAAGATGACAGTTTCAGATGGCTGGACCGCCATAGACAAACCAGGGAAAGGAAACTAGCGAGTGGTAAAAGCTGGAAGGAACTGTCTACTGTGTCTGTTCTATTGGAAGGGTGTGAGAAAAGAGGAAGAAACATTCAAAAACTAGGTGGCCGGAAAATCTGAAAACTTAGAGTAGGCCCTGAGGTCTTTGTTTGACTTTTTAAAAATGTACTTGGTTATGTGCCGCTTCTTGCCTTTGGAAGAAAGTTTATAGCAAGTGGACAATTTGGAGAGCACAAGTCTAGTAGTCAGTATTCTAAAATGGCTCCTAGTGACCTGTGACCTTTAAAGGGTCCCTCCATTTTGAGTAGGAAGAGGCCATAGATCTGAGAGCATTTCACTGAGATGATTAGCTTACATCATATGCCAAAGTTGACATTAAAAGGTGGAGATAATCTTTGGTGGGCCTAGTATCAGGTGAGTTTTTTTAAAAAAAAATGTTTTATTGGGTTTTGGTTTTATTTTTTTGTTTGTTTTCTTTTTGTTTTTTGTTTGTTTTATTTTTAGATTTGTTTTTTGTGTTTTTTTTTTCTGTAGAAAGAGGTCAGAAGTACCACAGTAAACCATAGTTTTAAAGAAAATGGAAGGAATTCGTCATTGCTAGATAAATACAGAGGGCAGTACAGAGCAGAAACATCTGGGGGCTTCCAGGTGCTGATACAAGCCCCCGCAAACAGCTAATGAGATGAGACTTCAATCCCACCACTGGCAGAAATGACTAAAATGGAAGAAATTGGAAGAAGATTTTTTTCCAGAACCCTCAAATGAAAACACCAAATTGGCCAACAATTTGACTGAGAGACCCTGGGCGGAGACCTCAACTGAGCCCACATGTACTGTACACCTGAGAGACAATAAACGGGCATCGTTTAGGCCTCTAAATCTGTGGTAACTGCTTTCACAGCAGTAGAAATCAAGCAGAGTTGGAGAGAAAAAAGCTAAAGGCCAGTTCGGAGATTATAAAACTAATCTATCTTAAAAATAAATCAGTAGCTCAGTGAAAGAGGTTGCAATAGAAATAAAGGAGGGGAATGAAAGGGGGAGTAGAAGATGGAAGCACTCTATAGACTCCAGCTGAGGAAAACCAAAGAAGGACCATGACATGGAACTTGGGTGACTGAAAGGGTAATGGGATCAGTCATAAAAGTTTGCAGGCAAGAATATGCTTGGAGGGTAGAAATGATGAGTTCCATTTTCCCATATGCTAAATGCATGATGTCAACAGGTCATCCACACATTTACTAATAGAGAGTGCTGAAACCCCATAGAAAAATCAGACTCAACCATATCATTTGTAGGTACCCTGATAGCTAATTAAAGCACACAGCTAATGACTTAACTGAGGAAATAAGTGGTGAAAAACACTGGGCAAGGGACAAGACAATGCCATAAAAATGGCTTCTCCTGCTCCAATGTAAAAGATGCCCTTATCAGCACTGAATATGATCTATGTAGATGATCTTCTTCTGTCTTGAACATGCCATCTAAAAATCTCTTGGAAAATTTCCCACCTAACGTTAAAACTGTTCAAATGTCACCTTTTCCATGCCGTATATCTTCTGTGGTTTGCAGGGGAAAAAAGACTAGGTCAATCAAAATTACATCAATATTTCCAAAGTGAATTAATAAGCTATTCCACGTCCCCAGTAGACTAAGCTTTCCCAGAAAGAGACCATATGTTATCATCTTCCAATTCTTGACACTAAATTAACGATCATGATCAAAATGGATATAAAATATCTACTGGGTAGATGAAACGAAGATGGGAGAAATAAAATGATAGGGACCAGAACCCACAGCTGCAAATACAGCCTGACATGACATTGACATTAACTTTTCCAGGGCTATGGGAACAAATGAGTATTCATTCAGTCCAGGGTACCAATGACAGACCAAAAACAAACAAACCAGCAAACAAAACAAAACAACTCCATCCAAGCCCAGGTCTATGAACCAAACAGTTTTGATTGTGGTCACTTAGAGGAGCATGCGTAAGGGAAAACCTACAAGGGAGTGAGCAGCTTACCAGTGGCTGCATCACTAAAGAAGACACCTTGCCCAAAAATCGTTAACCACTATATATCCACAGGGAGGGCTGTGGGGCCTCATGTGCTGCTCATGTTCCTTAAAAAAACTCCTGTCCACCCACAGAGAAATATTAGTGGGCCCAATTTTGTGAAAGCCTATGTGGATTATCACAACTGGCCTAATTTTAAAACCCCCCATGTCCATGTTGAACTCAGTGCATAGTGTGCGACAGTATGTGAGCATTCAATAATACCTTCTGATGAAGATTTCAGCACATAAATGGTGTGGGACAATTCTGTATTCTGTCAATTATGCTTTAAACAAATGATGATTGGGCAGTAGCTCGGCAAGAAGTATAGGCGGGACAACCAGACAGGAAGTAGAGGTGGGGCAATGAGAACAGGAGAGTTCTGGGAAGGAGGATGCCCATTCCTCCGCAGTTCTGCCCAAACACGGAAGAAGGACGATGTGACCTGCCCCACTAAAAAAGGTACTGAGCCATGTGGCTAACACAGATAAGAATAATGGGCTAATATAAGTTATAAGAGTTAATAAGAAGACTGAGCTAATGGGCCAATCAATTTATCATTAATATAGACCTATGTGGGACCTGGTGGGAGGACAGAAACCAGGAAGGACAGAAACCTTGGACAACATATGAGTGCATATAGTGCCCAAGCACAGTGCACATATACACATATAGATCTAGGCTTTTGCAGCCAAAAGTAAAGTTCAACTCAACAGACTCCACTAAAATTCAAACTGTATTTTGCTGTGGTTTTGCAGCTATGGGAAACCCTTTTTTTTTTAACTCTTTGCATTGCATTTAGGAAAGAGAAGAGAATGTGTCCCTGGCTCAGCAGTTGATTGTAACAGTAACACTAGTGTGTGTGGAATATCCTATTATTAAAAATTAAAGCAACTCATTTAATCTGACACAATAGAGAGATCAGATACAAGATGTTTGTACCAGTTATGTATTTAGTCCTGAAATTACTCTTTGTGAAAAGCTCTGAATCTTCCACCAAACAAGAAACCCTACACTGGAGGCTGACCAGAATTAGCAAGCCTATGATCTAGTTATTTATTGTTTGGGGAAAGCAGGCATCAAAAGATACCAGAATTCTGAAACAATTTAGATGACCAGATCTGAGGTTCTGCGGCCCTGATAGCAGAAAATGCTGTCCTAGTGTCTTGATGGGTCTCAGTGGTAACTATAGGAGTGCTGATAAAGGGACAGTGTGTTTTCAAAACAATTTGCTTTCAAATCAACTCCTGCAAGAGCTGCTTAGAAGACTGGCAAAGGTGTCTTTGCTAGACTCACTGCTCCTGGATTCCCCTGTTCCCTCTATGCTTCCATCTTTCTGGGTGTATCGGTGTAAAGGAGCCTAAAATGGTTTAAGATTTGGATCCTCATAGTGTTGCCCACTTGGTTCAATGGTTTCCACATTCGGATTCCATTCTTGTCTTTGAGTTATAGCTGACAGCCCTTAATAGGGATCACTACATGTGTTTAACACCATACTCTCCTTGTTTTGAAACTAATAAGTGGTCACTGAAACACAAAGATGGGTGTGGTCTGATGACTACTTGTGACAAAAACTGACAAGCAATTCTCCTAGGTCTCAGCCAACTCTTCCTTCTCATGAAGGCATGAAGTACATGCTGGGCACTATGTTCGTATTTTCTCCCCAGACCCACTCTCTCCCCTCCTCACCCCAGATCACCATCATTCATAGTCGCTCTCCCTCTCCCTTTTCTTCTGATAGGGGCTTAGTCCTGCTATGTTGACCAGGGTGGCTTTGAACTCATATGCAGCTTTTGTGGATTGCAACGTCCAGTCCCCCAAGTACTCAGCGTACTGAGTCCTAGAATTACAGCGCTGTGCTATTAGGCCCAAAGGAGAAGATACAAGCACAGAGAAGTGAAGGCTCATTCAGTAAGGAAGACATAAAGGCATATAAAGTACTCAGTCATTTCCACAAATTATGAGAACTTTATAAATTACAGGGCAACAAACTGCAGCGGAAATATGCGCCATGTACTGGAGTTAAAGGCATGAGAGAGCCAGCTCCTTGGGGATACTGCAAGAAAGGGGGTGAACTCTCCACACTGAGAGCTCTGGCTGGAGAAAGCCAGACTGTGGCCTTAAAGACTACAGCAGGTCACAGTAACCACCTTAAGCAGGAAGAATCCAGAATTTTCTTCCCAATTTGGCATTGCTTCAAGGCAGCGCATGACAACGTGAGAACATTTCACACGGCTGAGACAAAGCAGAAAGGGGACAGAACACAAAGATTCACAGGGGAAATCAAAGAGTAAGTTTCCAGAGCCTATTGAATTCTGCAATTGGGTTTTCATTACTAATCACAAAAGCTATTATGTTTTCTGTGCCAGACGAAGATCACCCACATGATCTCACTGAAGCCTCTCCACTGCTCTGGAAGCATGGCTTATTATCTACAGGGTTGTTCCTGGGGTGGCGAAGGGCAAAATCCAAACAACAGAACAGTGGGTTGGAGTGACTCAGTCGGGAGAATATGGCCTGCATTTGGGATAATTCAAGATGAAAGGAATTGGGTCTCTACTAAAGACTAGGCATGCGGCAGTCACCGAGTACTGTTTTCTAATATGATTCCAACAAAACTCGAAGAGGAATTTATTATTATTCACCAATAAAGGAGAAACTAAAATCTGAAGGCTCCATGGGACCTGTGAATCTATTTCTTTTCCAGAAAGTGTCCACGACCTGGAGACAAGACAGCTTTCTGTAAGGGACCTTGAATGAGAATTCTACTGCCACTGCCAGGAACTATGGTCAGGACATGCCCAGGGATTGTTTGTTCAGATTGGTTTAAAAGTCACTTCCATCCTTAAGAGTATGAAGAACATAGCTTAGAGCTCAGGCTCCCTGGCTTTGAGTTCAGTTAAGCCACCTCGGCATTACCTTTTCTCTCAATACGTCTGTAAAGTGGGCTTTGTTTTGATGATTCTTTGAAAACAATACCTATAGCCCAACATGGGTGGTCAACGCCAGTAATTCCCATGCTGTGTGTGGGGGCTGAAGTTGCAGGATTGTACATTCAAAGCCAACCTTGGCTACAGAGTGAAACCCTACCTGGGGGTGGGGGAAGACAACACGCGCCTGAGATATGGTATCTGCAGCCAGACTGCTGGCCAGCAGCTTAATTTCTCTTTTACAATAGAAGATACAGGAATAGCTTGGACATCAGAACTAGTTACCTTGAAGTCTGCTCTGCACACCAGGTTCTTCTAGAATCTGATGACTCACTCTCCAGTCAGTGGTCCTCAAGGACACCCACTGAGAGAGGGTCTGGTAGGGTGGGAGTGGGCTTGGGGTAGTGTGTGTGTGTGTGTGTGTGTGTGTGTGTGTGTGTGTGTGTGTGTGTGTGCGCGCGCGCGCGCGTGCCCAGCGGGTTGAAATTTCATTTCGTTTTCTCCTCAGGAGACGTGGGGACATACGTGAAAAGGTGAGCGGTGTTGGGTTAAGTCCTAGGATGATGGCACAAGTGTCTGGGTCCAAGGCCCTCCCAAGAGGTCCAGGAAGGGAGCCAAGCGTGTTGTTTGTGTAATAGTGATTTTATTTGGAATGAGAAGTATACACAGCAAACTACAATAGCGAACACCTCCACAACAAACAGCAGGAAAGGAAGAAAGTCTCCTGTTTGTTTTTGCGTTTTGCTGGCAGGAATGGAGCCACTGTGCTCAAACCGATTTTTTAAAAGTCCCTCCTACTCTTCCTCCAGCCTCTCCTCACCAGAGCCACCTGCCCCTCCCTGTGCTCCCTTCCCCTTCTCCCTAGCCTTCTGGTTCTGGTTCGCTGGTTACTTCCCTCCCGGCTTCTCTTCTGGAGATAGTCGCGTCCCAGCTGCCTTAGTGCGAGCAAGAGGTTAGAGAGAGAAATTGGCCACAGGAGGACTGGACAAATCTGATCAGGGCAAGAAGGAACGAAACCAGTCTCTCTCTCTCTCTCTCTCTCTCTCTCTCTCTCTCTCTCTCTCTCTCTCTCTCTCACTCTCTCTCTCTCTCTCTCTCACACACACACACACACACACACACTCACTCACTCACTCACTCACTCACTCACTCACACACCACGTCCTCTGAGAACTCAGCTGGCTGCGACCGCGCACACCCCGCCCCAGCGCGCGTCCCAGGCCGGTGGAGCGCAGATCCAGATCCCCAGAGCGGCCGCTTGGCCGGGTATTCCCGAGCCTCAGGTGGCGCGGGAGGGAGAGCCCGCTCGTGACAACCCGGCTGCGCACGCCGAGACCTTCAGCCCTCCGGTCCTCGAGGGGAGCAGTACCGGCGCGTCTGCCACACAGAGCCCACCTGCCGGCCCTCGCGACCCCGCTCCTGCTGTGCCGGGCTCCGGGCGCCAGCTCCACCGCTGGGACACTACCCGAACTCTGCCTCCGTCTCCTGCGCCTCCCGAGTACCCCAGACGACCCGAAGAAGCTTGGCGCGACAGCGGGAGCTCGCAATGGCCAGGGCGCGTGGGTTACTGTGTCTGTGGCTGGGTTGCTTCTGCCTGAACCTGGCGCAGGGACAGAGACCGAGCCTGCACCTCTCTGAGCCACGCCGGGCTGGGACAGACGACCGCACGACAGGTGGTGACCCGAGTCCGGACCTGCCGCCTCACGACAAGGTGTCGGAGCATATGCTGTGGCTCTATGATAGATACAGCGGCGGCAGTAGAGTTCAGGACACCCGGACGCCCGGCTCGCAGCCCCTGGGTCCCCAGCCCCTGCACGGTGGCAACACCGTCCGAAGCTTCCGAGCCGCAGCTGCAGGTGAGTGCAGAGGGGAGGGAGTCCTTCCCGCCCCAGAGTGCAGAGGGCAGTACCTCCCGCCGTGCCACCCCGCTGTCTCCCGGACCCAGGCTGTGCAGTCCAGAGACCTTTCTGGGTGGCAGCCTTCCGGTCCCCTGACCTCTCGGAATTCTCCAGCTGCGTTCTGGATGATCCCAGTTTGAGCCGGACTGAGGTGGGCGAGTGAAAGAAGAGTTGGGACAGTGGCGGAGCTTAGTTAGGGGTGCAGCGTGGGAAGAGGCCAAGGGACAACACAGTAGCAGACAAGCCTTCTCCAGGGCACCCCTACCGAGAGGAGATCTTTTGCTGTTGGTTAAACTGCTTGGCGGAAATTCCCTCCGACAGGCTTTGGCTGCCTTTATTCTGAAACAGATGCCATTTTATGCCAACCTACGGCCAGGAGAGAAAAGTGCACTCAATAGGCAGTTCCCCAGACCCAGCACTCTTAACTCCACGACCTTTGTGTTACCATATCTGACACTTTCTTCTTGATAGTCCCCTAGTGGCAAACAGACAAACAAAACCAGGTGCATGCGTGTTTAGATTATTTCTAAACCATCTGGGCAAGCAAGTCTTGCGTGGTCCAAGCTGGGAAGAGTTGGGGATGGGACGAGGCCGCCGGTGGAGAATAAACATCTTTTAGTAACAGCGATGAAAAACTCGTCTTCCCGTTTTTCAACACTAATCATTGACACTGAAATTCATGTCTTAACGCCACCCCCACCCCAAGCCAGCCAGCCCTTGTGCTGAAGTGAACAGTTTACTCCAACAGCTTGAGGGCAAATTTCCTGGACACTCAGTGTTTATATCTGCTTTGAGGTCGCACTGGGGGTTGTATACACCACCTTCAGGATTAAGGAATAGGTGATTGCGAAGTCTGCCTTTAGAGATTGTGTTGAAGAACCAGCAAGAATGTTAAAGGATAGAGACTGTGTCTCAACTGCTCTCTTTCAATTCTGTCCAAATTACTGGATGGATTACCCCTCCCCAACTTAACTAGTTAGGACCCTGGCAAAAAAAAAAAAAAAAAAAAAAAAAGGAGGGAGGGAGGGAGGAGTAATCCATCAAAGAAATCTCTTGCTTATCACTGGAATTCATTCTGCAACTCAGAGGCATAATGACATCAACAGTAAATGTGAGTTGGGCTCTTAATACAGAGAAGTCTTTCGCTAGAATCTGAGCTAAGTCAGATTTCACTTTCTTCATAGACCCATGGGCAGGAGGACCTGTAAAGAGCTGTCCTCTGCTGAGGACACAAAAACCCATCTTGCCTGTGCATAGCATCCTAACCACTTAAAGAGAGGACCCTGACAGCTGACCACAGCAGTGACCTGACTGTTTACATTAATGAATTGCTGAGGGTAAAGCTCAGCAAAAGAGCAGTGTGGGGCTAACAAGGTCTGGAAGACGGCTGGTGGGTGGGCAGAGCAGGTGGCAATAAGGAAGACATCCAAATTTCTCTGGCTTTGATATTTTTATTTGATTCCTTTCCCAGAGAATAGTTGAGGCATCCAAGTGACAAATTATTTTTGAATCAACAAGTTTTATTTTTAGTGTGGGTCGCAGTGTTAGGAGGTAAAACTTGAGTTTGTCTCATTCACACACCTAGTTTAGCTACTGATTTTAGACTGAGTAAATCATGGATAAGAACCTAATCACATCTCTGGCTTTCACTCATTCCACCCATTATAACTCAAATGCCCATTATCAGCCTCACCACAGTGTTAAACCATGAGATGATAAACTCTTCCCCAGGCCAGACACTCCCTTGAAATGATGGATTGCAGCTTGGAACATATACACAAGGCTGTGTGCCCTGATAAGAAAAGGAGTCACTTTAGCATCCTACAAACTGTCTTAATGACTTATTCATCAAATGTAGATGTGTGTGTGTGTGTGTGTGTGTGAGAGAGAGAGAGAGAGAGAGAGAGAGAGAGAGAGAGAGAGAGAGAGAGAGCTGAAGTGCCAGGTTCCCTCTACTTAGAGACTCCTGGAGAGGTGGTTCATGTTGGACCCCTTCCAGGATGTTTAGTTGTTCATACAGGGAAACGATTTTGCTATAAGACCCTTCTGACTGACGTGAGATGTGACTCTGGGAAGGAAAGTGCTAAAGCTGTCGTGTGCTGCTCTCCCCAACACACCCTTCACTTGGTGACCTGTGTTGATGTAGGCAAAAGACACCATCTATGTTAATAAATTAGGTTTGTTTTCCCAGCCCTCCATGCTTAAGTTCCACAACATATGTGCCTCTCTCTACCTAAGATTTTACAGATTTTATGGAAGGTCAGGTGTCTATGCTCTGTATATAGAATGTCTACTAATCCTCCAGGCTCCGCTAGCGCTTAGTCAGGCTGAGTTATAGCCTTAGAGAGCCATTTGCTCCTTGGAGCATACCTGATTAAAATTATTTATTGTTCTAAACCTAGAATAACTGAAGTTGAACTGCTGTGGGCGCCCTCTGATTGCTTCCTACTTAAACCATTACTGCTGGTGGGTGGCGTAGACCCTAAACACACTTTGCGCTAACCCCTTTTCTTCTCAGCTCCAGGCAGGCTGTGTGCCAAAACCACGAGTTGGGTGTCTTGTAAGCTTCTCTTTTGATATGTAAGACTTTATGCAAAGATGGGTTTTATCTTTTCTTTTGTAAAAAGTGATTCACAAAGTTGTGGCTGATAAAGAATTTCAATCTGCTAGAAACACATCATCTGGAGGGAAGACAAAATGGTGTGAGATTAGCTTTTATTTTAATCTTGATTTAAGTGTGTCCTTGGCTACCATTGGCCTACACAGTACTTTACAGAAGGTTTTCTCCTGTACTGGTCCTTCACGGTACATAATTTATGTTCTTTATTTCCAACGTCACTTGATCTTACTTGTCTTAGTCGTAACTTCTCTCGGAAAAGCAATTGAAGCCGAGTTTTCTTATTTAAAAAAACTGTCTCTATTTATGACATACAGCTATAAAAATATCACATTTCAGAGGATGTGTGTTACCTTTAAAGAAAGTATACTTGCCTTCATGAATAACATCAGGAAGTATTGAAGTACTGCAGACTCACGAGTGAATGTTTTGCCTCAATGGAGAAGGATGGGGGATGATTCTTACCTAATCTGAACCAAAACTTTTCAATATCAAGGACTGTGGCTTTAACTTATTTCTAAAGTACGATGCTAGCCGATAAGGCTGTAGGAAGGTTGATATATGATCCAGGCCTGAATAATCATTACTAGAAATGCACATGACTAGAAGCCAGTGCCCTGAAGGATGCATGGATCAGTGGGGAAGGGTCATTTTTGCTGTGTTTCATGACAAGAAAATATAATGATGTTATTAAGACATAGTAATCAAGATTCCAGGCACCTAGAAACAAGGCTTGAAACTCTAGAGTCCTTGGATTGTATGATGTTTTTATTTAAGCGACAATAGTACATCTGGAGGCAAGGCACTGGGATGCGCAGCTGCTTTGAATTATACTCTACTTTGAATACATGATAGCCTCTAATGAAGTTTTACTGTAACAGGCAAGACAGCTTTACAATTCCTGACATTTAAAAATCCATAATACCATGAATTCTTGATTATTCATGCTAGATGGAAAGGAAAAAGAGAATGAATTACATTTTTAAAAAAAAATCAAATATAGCTTTGTAGTGTAGTTACGCACACTCAAAGACCCCAAGAGACCACGAAGGTCAATGCGAAAAACTCCTAAGCAGATAATTTACTCAAGCAGATGATTTACTCAATTTTAAGGACTACAACTGCATACCTAATAAGGAGTTGAGAGGGCTACATGCATTACCTGAGTCATGGACGTTCATAAGTGCTTGTTTGATTTGTTCAAATATTTTAATTAGATAGAAATGTGAAGGCCAAATTTGCTTTTAAGTCTTTTTGCATTATGAACTTTTGTATTAGGAAGACAGATTGAAGAAAACAGGTCCTTTGATGGAAGCATAAATGGACTTTATAATATATTTGCTGGAAGAATTTTCAGCATGCAGATCTAACTTCAAAATTGGTTCTTTCTAGTGGCCTGATCTTATTTTATAAAGGGAAATTTCATAGAAAGAGGTCTCTGGAAGGTACTATATAAAACTGGGTGCTGTGGTCAAAAGAGTTGGAAAGAATACTCAGTGTGGAATAGGCCTTTCAGTGGGGCTGTCCCCTTAAAAGAGCAAGTTTTCTCCTTCCTCCTCAAGAGAACCTTCTGAGAATTGTGGCCCTAGGGTGTCTAGTTGGAAAAACACAGACGGGTTCAAGAGCATCCTAATTTGCCATAAAAGATCTATAAAACTCAGTGCCTGTCTGACTGCAGATGAGCTGGGCTCTCTCTTCCCAGCGGCACAGGCTTGGGACACATGATTACACTGTCACCTTGGGGACTTAGGTCCATTTGGCACTGTCCTGTCTTCTTGTTTCCAGCTTACAAACTTCTCTCTGTCTAACTGTTGAGCCTCTGTGTCTTTGCATTTTATTTTCTTCACTTCCGTAGGAGTCATTGTTTTCTTCTCCGTGGTTGATATTTATTGTTTTATGGCAGGCATAATATCTTGAAAGAAAAGTTTTGTTATTTGTGGAAAAATACAGTAGTGGAAATACATATTAATATTTGGGTCAGCATTCATGCCTTGATGAGAGAAACACTTACTCAAGACCTCTCTCAGGTCTTTTATTTATCTCCAGTGCTTGCTGTAGTTGAGAAACCTAATGAAGTCAGGAATGCCTATGACAATTGTTGAATAATTTGACATTTGTTGTCTATGACCTAATCAGGTTTCTGTGCTACATTATGGGGAAGAAATTTTATACCCAAATTTTAATGATTTTCCCCAAATTTCTTGATTTTGCAAATCCTGATAATTAGTATCTTCATCATTTTTATTGTAGCAGTAGTAGCAGAAAGCTGGAACTCTTACTGTTAAGAATTCTGTCATTAAATAGCACTTGAGAAAGTGAGAGAGAGAGAGAGAGCACATGTACAGGGTGTGTGTGTGTGTGTGTGTGTGTGTGTGTGTGTGTGTGTGTTGTCTGTGTATGAGAATGCCAAGAGTATCTAGGTGTCCTTAAAAGCCAGTGTCAAATTCTTTAGAGCTGGGTTCTAAGAAGACATCCACCTGCCCTCCAAAGGCTGACTGCCCAGCTCCCTCTCCTTTTAATAAATCCATCAGGTCACAAACACCCTGAGAAAGGACAGGGAATTTTCATCAGCTTCCTTTGAAGCCTCCATCATAGAAAACCCCAACACACTGAATGAGACAAGAGATAGAATAGTAGTCCACAGTTCAGAGAGCGTTGATCATGTTGGGATCCTGAGCACTCTGGGGCCACTCTAAAGGAGCGGTCCTCCGGGCTCACAAGTGCCCATGTGCCAGGTGAAAACACAGACTGGATCTCCAGTCCCACAGTTTGCTTAAGAATGTCCAATGTGTGCTGAAGAATTCTCACAAGATTCTTGGTGCCCTCCATGCTCCACAACATAGGATAACCAGTTTCAAGGATTCTATTAAGAAACTTCATAAGCCTGCTTTGCTCAGCCACCAAACACAAGGCAAGACTAATCCCCTGTTGAAAATAGGGTTGGAACAGCATGACTTGTACTTAAGATGGGTTCTGTGTCAGCATCATCCTGCAGTACCCTGGGATACACAAACACGTCTTATTTCCAACATTTGAGATGTTTATGTTTTACGTGAAACCAGAGGGAAAACGTTTTTGAAAAATATTAAGGATACTCATGTTTCTAAACTTGTATTATCTCTTTACATTGACTTTTTCAATTGAGTCTCATTCTTTGTTCTGTGAGATAGACTCAAGCTTGGTTTAACCAGTTTCATAGGTGAGAAACGAAGCCTAGCCATGTTAGATGAACTAGCAGTATGCCCAAGATTGGAATTTAAATCTCACTTTTAGGCTTAGCCCACAGAAAAATAAAGCTTCTAGCTCCTCCCCCCTCTTTTTTCTCTATTAAAATCATTTACCTTGCTGGATAGTGGTGGCATGTGCCTTTAATTCCAGCACTCTGGAGGCAGAGGCAGGCAGATCTCTAAGTTCAAGGTTAACCTGGTCTGCAGGGCAAGTTCTAGGGCAGCAAATGCTACACAGAGAAGCCCCGTGTCAAAAAAACAAAAACAAACAAGGAAAACAAAATCATAATCACTTAGCACAACCAATCTCCGAGTCCAGCAGCTGGATTCAGTTCAGTCTTCACATTAACTCAAGGAATGATGCTAAAAGTAGCGGTGAAAGAAAAACATACAATATACCACACCCTAGCTGTTTAAAATAATAGGGATGAACAAAAAGAAAATCCTGAAATTCTAAATTCCTGGCTGCAGTTAGTACGTAAAGAAATATTTGCCAGGACATTACTTAGTAAAATAAGAAGAAGTATCTGAGGCTAGTAATACAGCTAGAGAATTGTGCCCAGGCCCTTTAAGTGATAGCATTCCCAGTGTAGGGAAGGCACTGTGGCTATTATAGTGGTGGTGAGGGCTACTCTTGATGGGAGGAAATGCACCTTAAAAGTAGGTAGGTTGCAGGAGGATTCAGCCAATACAGGATAGTCCTTCCACTCATGCCTGACATGATGCTATTTTCGATAAATGAAAAAGAAATCTTTGCCCTTGTAGAGCATTCAAAAGAAGTGATGTATCAAAATTGTGTGCCTTTCTCTCACCCATGCAGAGGGTTTTCAACACAATTTGTTTGTTCAATTGAGAGAGACGAGACCTAGGGTTTCCCTTCTTAGCCTTTGGAAGGCGGAATTTCTCTCACTTTGCCCTGACAATTTGGGGGACCCATAGCAATTTGTTACATGGTTTGAATTCAACAAACATTTCAGTTGAATTGAATATGTTGTTTAAGTTGTGAGTCGAGAAAAGCGAGTACTAAAGCTATCAACCAAGAACACTATTTTTAAAACTAAATTGGTTTTAAAATAATTTCCAGGGCAATATTTTATCATTAACAAATAAAATGAATATATTCTACTTCATGAAATAACTGCTTTAATAATTCCTCTTTTCGAAGCCCAAGAAGAGAATTGCAGGGGGCCCTCATACTCAAGAATGGCTTCGCCAGCTTTGGAAATTTGAAGTTACTTGACATAGTTTTCACCTTGGCGTTAAGTAGGAAACACTCTTGAACTTGGTAAATGTATCAGCTATTGATTTAACAAACTGAACAAATGGTCTTCAGTCCATAGGTGATCCAGACTGTCAAAGTAAGCAAGGGACATTCAAAGAGTCCCAGGACCTGTCTGCCCCCTGGGAGTTCGCAGTCCAGGAATGCCCTTGGGTGGAGGCTCTGTGCACATAAACAGTTAGTGAACATGTTGCTAGTCTAGAAAAATATACATTAGTTCATCTTTGGCTGGTGTTTTGCTCTGGACATAGTGAATAGCTGTTTTGGGATCACACAAGAAAGACTTGATCATTTGACTGAGACTTCAAAATAATACAAAATGTCATGACTTGTGTTCAGCTTCAGAGCCTCTATCTGAAAGAAGAAGGCAACCTGAAGCAGTGCCACCTGACCTACCAGCAATGGCTAGTCAACTAGTGACTTCTGGGTACCGCCTCCACCCCCAGGCACTGGGTCTTTCTAGAAACTCAACTTCCTCTGGAGGAAGAAATGGGGAGTGGGTGAGGAAATGTGTGCTTAATTACATATTTTCAGTAAGATTGAAATATTTTCCCTGCTTCTTAGGGATTTAACTAGTCATCAAGATTTCATTTAGGCTATTTGCTTTAAAATCGGACTTTTCAGGGAAAGCTTCCCATTGTATCTGCTGATTCCCTTTGAAAACCTTCTGCGTGGGTCAGCATGAAGGTGCACCGCCTCTTTTGTGCCTGCATTACCGTCTCAGCTAGGACAAAGGGTAGATGGCAAATGGCAAGCCTGATCACAAGCCCCCAAACTGGAGTCCACTCCCTAAGCTCAAGTTTTGGTTTTGTTTTTCAGATAAAAACAGGAACACATCTTCCACCTTTATTTAATGATTAGAAAGATCAATACAGACAAAAGGCAACCTGAGCTCCCCTCCAAACAGTTGCTAACTTGCCAGCTAATTTCTGTGTTATTTCATTTTATAATAAGTGAACAAAACTGGTATATTCGTTTTACAGAACAAAATAAAGGCACTTCTTGAATTCGATTGAAGGGTCAGGGAAATGCAATGCAAAGCAAAGCCCTGTCACCAAGGAGGTCACAGTGTTGTGAAGGAGGCATCCTGCAAAGAAATGATCACAGAGGCAGGGGCCTAGCCAAGGACTGGGTTGTCAGCACAAACTGACTTCCTGGTCAGTGCTGTTGCTTTCAAGGAAAAAAAAAAATCTCCCCAGGGAGAGACTAGCTGAGTGGGATAGCTTGCCTAGCTTGCTTAAGCTGCTTTAGTCTTCAACACAGAAAGCCACCTTCCAAACCACCCTCCAGTTCTCAGATATGGAGAACTCTCAAAAAAGACAGAACACAAGGTTGTGTGTGCTTGGTAATGCTGACCCAAGTGCTGTAGATGGAGTCCCTGAATGGAAAATTTTTTGTGTGGAGTGGCCACCAAACAGTATGAAAATAGCGCCACCTATTGGTAGCTGTATTTTTCTCATAAAAAAGCCACTACTTTCTGCTTTGAGAAAAGCTAGAAACAAACCTGTTGTATTTTTGCTGTATTTTACAAGATTCCTAAGAAGTTTCTGGTTCCAGCACACCTTCTGCTACATCATGGTGACATTCCTATAGGGCTATTGACTTACGGCTGCCTTCCTGTTAGTCCCATACATGTTTCTCTGTAAAGTCGGAGTCATGACTTATATGACCCTGCCTCCAGCCCCCATTCAGCTATGACTTTTAGAGTTCAGTCTCACCTCCGGCACTGGAAGATGCATCATGATTGTGATCTGAAGCCTCTCACATATTGAAACACAAATTCTTGGGGCTGGAGAGATGGCTCAGAGACTAAACGTACATATTGCTCTTGGGTAGGATAGGAAAGGTGTTTGCTTCCTAGCACTGGCCTCACAACCGCCTGTAGTTGTAGGTCCAAGAAGACCTGAAGCCTCTTAAAGAGTGTGGTTATCACTCCTCACCAAAGAAGCTTGTCTCTACAGCACGTGGAGACCATTATAGAACCACAACCAGACACAATGCAGAGAACCGTGGGCTTGTGGAGACTCCAGCGCCAGGGGATTCCTCTGTAGACCAGCTTCTGCATTTGCTGCTCAGGGAGCATTGTGGGAAAGGAGGAAGAAAGTTCATAGGGACCAGAATGCCAGGAAGTCTTCTATAAGAAGTAGGCTTCACAAAGAAGATCTAATAACAACAGTACCAGTATCTATGCTAACGCTGAAGGGGGAACATCTCGCAGGGTCCACCCCTAGACAAAGGGTTGTAGCAGCTAATGATTGCTGAGAGAGGCTTAACCTCTACCAAGGATGAGACTCTTAATTGGTTAACCAATACAATTAGCCCTGAAACCACATACATAGAAACAACAAAATGGATTCAGTAGGTCATATTTATATATTTGTAAGATATGTGTGTGTATGTGTGTGTGCATGCATGGTGTATGTGTGTGTGTGTGGTGTGTGTGTATGTGTGTGTGGTGTGTGTGCGTGTGTGTGGTGTGTGTGTTTGTGTGTGTGTATGTGTGTGTGTGTGCATGCATGGTG